>CAAKHF010001114.1:28874-39845 GCA_901007745.1 Hippocampus kuda | reverse complement strand
GTCGCATGCCTCAGTTTCAGGCTGTTTCTCATCATGGCATGTGTGTGTGTGTGTGTGTGTGTGCGCGCGTGTGGATTTGAGCGCGAATGAAAGAGAGTGTGGTGACCTGTAAGAGCGCCATGACTCCTTTAAAAAAGCCACATGTTGGGGGTCCTGGAATGAACCCTGGCCCTTGCAGACACCGGGCTGGCCCCCAATGGGAAAAGCGATTGTTTATTTAACTAGTCTTTTATGGAATAGCGAGTGACAGGAAGTCCTTAAAACAGCAACGGCTACTATTTATACAGACCCCTTTGGGAGTAAACACCCTGCCGACCACCATCAACACCCCCAGAACCCCCTTCCCCAAACGCCCCTACAAGCAGACATCCCGCCGTTGAGGAATGTGTCCATTCACAAGTAGACGGCCATCTTGGGAGCTTGGCTCTTGCGTCCCGTCGCCATGGCAATCCAGCTTCACCCAGCGCATTTTTGACATCCCGTGAAGACATTAGAAGATGTGCGGTGAAGAGATGATGAGCTCATTTTTTTATGTGAGCGTACACGGAAAATAAATGAGGTGACGGGAGCCGCGGAATGACTTTTGAAGTCTACAAAATGATTTTGGGAGGCAGTTTACGGAAAAATACATCCAAACTAATTGTCAGGAGACAATGACCCAAATCACACAACAACAAAGGACTTCATCAGGTGGAAAAAAAAATGGAAGGATTTGACTGACCAAGACAACAAACCTTAACCCAATAGAGCATGCATTTTACATTCTGAAGAGGAGACATGAACGGATTAAAGAATTCAAACGCAAAATTTTCGATTCAATCACTCCCACACTGAAACGTGAGCTTCAGTGCCGGTTTAAAAGTGCAACGTGCATTCTTGTTGAGCTGATGCGTAGTAAAACTGAAAACCAAACGGACGTCAACATGAATCTCTCACAGTGCAGGAATAAAAGCAGCGAGATATATTCCCCATCATAAAAAAAGCTGCGGATGTGTGCTCGGCTCTCGAGAACGCATCTGCTCGAGTCGAGCTCGCAGGAGTGGACGGAATATCTGCTAAGCTGCTTCGCCTGCATGCACGCCGACAAGCAATGTCATAGGTTACGCACACACTCACACAGATGGACACACACAAACCCTCACACACTTTCACAGTTAAATACACGCACGCACACGCACGCGCACACACACACACACACACACACACACACACACACACACACACAATTAAGGCAAGGCAGTTTTAGTTCGAGAGCACATTTCATACACAAGCCAACTCAATGTGCTTCACACAGACACAACTCCAACAAGAATCTACAAACACAGCAGTTAACGACATTCAGAAGCAAAGCAGAGAAAGCAAAAGTAGCTTACAAAAATGATTAGATGTAGAGTGGGTTTCTCAAACAACTACAAGAAAAACGTTGCAATATTAATGGTTGAGCATACAAGCCGTTTTGAAAAGTGATAATATTGGAGGATTTCACCCAACGTCAGCGATATGATGCTGGTATTGAAAGAAAATCAGAATTGGGGGGATTAAACAAGAATAAATAAATAGAATTGTTTAATAAGCCAGATCGTCATTAGACTTTTAGGGTTCCTTTTCCATGACTGGCATAAATACTGTGGATGGTGTGTCTCTCTCCGATGTTGGCAATTTTACACATGACAGCAGGCCGCCGGAGATCCGAGGGGGAGGGCTGCACTGCTGTGGGAGTGGTCACAGTTGATTTCAATCACGGCCAATCCGAGTGGCTCCTGTCATTCCCTTACGACGTGCACTCGGGTCTCAACATGGCAGAAACACATCGGCGCCACGAAGTGGGCACTCGGACACCCCTAATTGTAGTTTAACCTCCGACAGTGTAATTAACTGATCAGGAGCTGTGTCGCAATACTTCGAAGAGTCCAAAAAAAGGGAGTGAAAAAACAAAAATTGGATGCATAGTCTTTGCCCTCACTGCAACAGTTTGTTTGTGCGCTCCTTCAGATGTGGCACGAGGCAGGGATCGTAATCGCCAGCAGATAATCACCGTGGAGCCACGGGAAAATGTCAACAATGAAAGACACTTTTTTATCCTTGCAGGGCTGCCGGGATTGGGGTTGGGCGGGGGCCGAGGGGGCTGCGCTGTGTTTTGTCTGTGCGTCCACATTGCTGACAATCCGCCAAAGCAGAAGTCGGTGACAAGACACAAGATATGTGCTGGAGCTCGTCTAATCCCAGAGGTGTGATTTCCTCCCCGGAACAGGATGAGCTTTGTGGGGAGATTCGGGGGCAGATGTGAGGTGAAGACAGAGACAAGTGATGTCTTCATGATGATCTCTCGCTTTCTTTCCAGCTTCCCCTAGCCCGCGTCCTTGTGCCACTGAGACGACAACAGAGCTCCGTGAACAATCTGCTCGATCCGGCCATCCTCTCTGGGTTCCATAAATCTCTCAGGCCTGCGAGGGACAGCTGGAAGGAGTCCGAGAGGCTTCTGTTTCACAAACGCTGGACAAAGGGAAGAGGATTCATATCTGCTTCCCTTTTGTCCCAATTGTGGGAGTCACTGTCTCGGGGTTGACTGGGGGGTCGCCTGCTTGGGAATTTTACAAGCTTGTTAAAGTGGATAAAAAGCAACTTCAAAAGCACCGGTTTGCAAATTTTTAGCCAAGGAGGTCTTAAATTAGGGACCCAATGGACCCATTCGTAATACTGACACCAGTGGGACAAAAACTATCCCTTGTACCCCTGAATGGCTCAGAAATTAAAAAGTTGCTTATTTTTCAGGAAAAAAAAGCGTCAGAACGTAACGATAAATTCAAATTCAAGATTGTCAAAGAAGAAGCTGATCGCCACAAAGAGAAAAAATGGGCAACAATAAAGAAATGAGTGGATATTTTTAGAGGACAGCGGTAATGAATCTATAGCTATCAAATAGACAGATAGATAGATCACCGGCAACCTTGCTAGCTAGCTAGAAAGCTAGCTCTCTCTCTCTGTATATATACAGTATATATATATATATATATATATATATATATATATATATATATATATATATATATATATATATATATATATATATATATATATATATATGTGTGTGTATGTATATATAGAGCAAGAGAGAGAGATGCATATTACCAGCTAAAGACTGAAGCCAGTAACCGTGCAGGACAAACAGCTTCTAAAGAGGAAAATACTTGTAACAAAATCAATGGGTCCATTCACTGAAAATAATTGGAGGGTTATTTGCTGAAATTACACCGCTCTCCAAAAATATTGCAACAGTGAGGCCAATCTCTTTATTTTTGCTGTGGGCTGAAAACACTTGGGTTTAACAGTTTCACGATTTATTTCAAGGTCCGCACATCCGGATCGGATACACAACCGTTTCTTACGAAGTAGAATCCACCACCGTGACTGTTTATGGATTAAAAACAAGACATTGTGAAGCAATCGCAGCCTTTGCCCGACCATTGGGCCAGAGCCTATGCTAACATTATGGCAGTAGTAAAGGAATACAGTCACACAACTGCTGGTGATATTGGCAACAGCTGCCTGAGGAGAGAAAGGTCATGTACATGAACAAAATACACGCACAACACTACAAGATGCGAGACATTCCGACAAGAAAAATTGGAGGCCAGGATGGACTTGGACAAAAAGCAGAGACCAGCAACAAAAAATGTTGTAGGGGAAAGGAAAGAAATAATAATATCATGACCTGCGCTTGCAGGACCTCTTCTGGGACGGGCCCGCTAATCTTGATTGATGTCACACTTGATAACAGCAGCAAAATGAAGTCCGAAAACAGTCTGCCTGCCAATGTGAAGAACGATTCAACCAAAAGTACAAGGATGATGCCAAAACACTGCCAACCCCGCCAAAAGAATTTATCCGGGGCAAGAATTTGGAAGGTTTCTGACGCTGTCTTCATCTCCCGAGTTAACCCCTTACAGAGCATACGTTTTATAGACGGACAATAAGTCCACTTCAATCTCGAGGCACCAACGTGGAGTAGTAAAACCGACGTGGCCGCTCGTCAGATCAGCAGATCGTCAAGTCATCGCACGGGTCACTCGCACACAAGCGGGTCAATTATCAACTGGAAACACATTTTGAAAGTTGTGTCTTGACTGCTTTTTTTTTTTTTTTTAAATCACAGATTTCGAGAATTTCGGTTGCCAGCTCTTTTCTCCCTTTTGGAAAAAAAAATAAAAATCTTGTAACAAGACTAAGAGTTGCAGTGTAGTAAGTGGACAAAAGTATTGAGACACGTCTCAACTTGACTGCTGGAAGATCTCTTTTGTGGAGGAGTTGCGTCTGCGTGACAAATGCGGATGGGGAAGAGCAGGTGCTGGCGGCGGATGGATGCGCGTCACGAGGGGGCCTTTTGGGAAGCTCAGGTTGACCCTGTGTGTATGTGAAAGAGTGAATTCGGGGGCAAGTGTGGGTGTGGGGAGGGGGGAGGGTTCAAGGCAAAGACAAAAAATGTGTTCAGTGTTTTTATGTTGTGATGGTCGACAAATGGATGGATAACAGCGATAACCACACCTTCCCCAGTTTGACTTTTAGCCCAACTGCTATTCCATTTTTTTTTTTTTTCCAAGTGAGAAATGCTCCCTGTCAGAGAAGAAGAGTTACGGCCAAACTTGGCTCCTTCACCTCCTTTGTGGGGAGTTTCATTTCATACTTCATACTTTCATAGCCTTCTGACTGCAGATTTATAATTTGAGCTGTGCTTCTTCTGGGAATTTGACTGAAGGAGGCTTTTCAAAGTCATTCGCTTTTATCTAGCTACTGTCTGTTCTGCCCGTCTCAGCTATGGAAGTACGTCCGTAGCCTCTGAATCGGAATTTCTGATCTTGAATTACAATTTTGAAATTTGATTTTTGTTTTAGCCAGCAAAATATTTCGTCTTGGTTTTTAAATTTGGAATGTATCACCACAGAAAGAGGGTGAAAATGGCATAAAAATCCAACATGAGGTCAGTGTCCTGGTGAACAGGGAGAAACAATCGAAAACTTTCTGAAATCATCCATTGTCCTGCCAATCCAGTTCCAATTCGAGCTCCATGGGTGGTGTCACATTGACACTGGTAGGATAGTTTTGTTGTTGTCGAAGTTTTCAAGACAGTTAGGGAAGGTCAAAGATGTTGGAGCAGATTTAGGAATTCAGCATTCATTCAATTCAGGAACTTGACATTTATTTTCAAACAAAAATAGGATAAGAGGTTGATAGATATATGTTCATAATTTTGTGTCATCTTCGTTTACATTTGACCATTTTTTAAATGAACTACAATTTTTGAGCTGTTGAATGTAACGCACTAATTTTTGGGAGATTTTGTCATATTTGAGTGTTTTGATGGTAAAAAACAAAATCAGTGTCAGACATTTTTGACACTATTTATTTTTCCGATGTTGACCTGGAAAAACTTTTAAAAACAAAATACTTTGATCGTCTTCCAATTCAAACTCAGAATTTCAATTCCATATGGCGCTGATACAGTCTCCTTCCTACATAGATTGCGAACTTTCGAGTTTGAATTTGGTGTGGTTGGTTTTTTGTGGGCTTTTTTTGGTGAGCTCCTCTCAGCACGGTCGGATGGAATTCTCCTGGACACTGACACACTTAATCTCCTCTCCGTTAATCTGCCTCACGGATATTAGGAGCAGCCTCTCCGGCCGCCGTCCCCTCACCTCTGACCCGCCGTGTAATCCGCCTGCGCCATGGGCTCATTAAGTTCAGGAGTTCACACCTCTCGCCATGTTTCACGCAGCTGCCCAAGTCAGGAAAGGCTGGCGGCTTGGCAGGGGCCTCTCATCTGGGCTGGAAAAAAAAAAAAAAAAAATTCAAGCCCCCCCCCCCAAAAAAAAGTCATAAATCAGCAAGAGGAGGTGAGATGGTCTAAAGTGCTCATTAAAGGGGCTGGTAAGAACATGTGCAGAGAAGCTCGGAGCCTAATAAGACAAGCCTGTCACACTTGGCTAATGACTGATGATGAAGAAAAGGCTGGATGGAGTGTTAACTAACGTTTAAGTGCGGCAGGGGTCATAAAAACCCGCGCGCTGCGACAATAATGGACGCTGGAAGGCGGAAAAATCTGCCACGGATGTCATGTACTAACAACCACAACACCATAATTGAATACATAATGTTAAAAGAGGGGAAATTTGACCACCGACCACCTCATAATCCCAATGCCAATTAAACATGCTTCCCATATGTACCGTAAATAAGAAAAAGTTGCCGATTGTTGAGGGGAAACCCCCCCCCCCCAAAAAAAAGTATATTTCAATACTATACTTGTAATTTTATGAACATTTTTCTTTTTTTCAGGGGTGCTGCAGTGGAGATGAAAAATAAGTCCAAAAATCCACAAAATTTTCCATGTTCCAAGTTTCGGGGATTTTTTTTTTTTTTGTCACAGACATGCGGGGAAATTGACTGAAACTGAAACTCAAGTCATAGAGTGGAATAATACATGCCGACTGAAGTATTGAAATGGTTCAGTCTGCCAAAAATGTAAACAACACATTCAGGAAAAAGAGAACTTCTGGTCACCAGAACCAAAGGTGAAACCAAAGTGTCTTTGACACAAACGTCCCACAAAATAACATTCTCAACAAAATAGCGGTCAGACATCCCGAGGGATTGATGCTCTGCTGAGTTCTGTTTTGTCCAGGAGACAGAAAACAGATGGAAGTCCATCACGCCTGCGCTCCTCTGGAGGATTTTATAGAAAAATCGGGCGCCTGCAAGCCGAGAAAAACCTTCCAGGCAAGAAGAAAGTTGGCCGTGTGCCACTTGGTGGATGAAGAGCAGCCTGGCAGGGCCTTCAAGCACCACAGGACCAAGGTGTGTTCTCTTACCATGACTTTCTCCAGCGTTTCCATCTCTGCCTTGATTGAAAGCAGCCGCATGAACGTGAATGCGTCTGACTGATTGGAATAATGAACATTTCACTGGTGATGGGCGTCTCGGAGAGCAGACGGGAGGGTTGTTTTTTTTTTTTTTGTGCAATAGTTGGCATGCCGGTCCAAGGAGATATAACACGCCTTGAAAAAAAAAAGAGCTGGGCTTCAGAGTCAGGTCCCAAAATTTAGTCCGTTTCATGGCAACGATGTAATCAGACACTGCAAGAGCACTTTTGCCAATCTGCAGCCTGAAGAAAGTTGCTTCTGGCAAAGACGCAACAAGGACAGGTGAATCGAATTTGTGTTCTTTGAAAAAAATGTGAAGAGCAAAAAAAAAAAAAAAAAGGAACCCCACTCCAGCTCCCAAAATATACAATGAAAGAAAATGTGATTTTTTTTGGGGGGGGAATGGGGGCAATTTTTACTCCGTTTTTTTTTTTTTTTTCTTACTTGCTTTACTTACTTTATATCAGGGATGTCAAACTCAGGTCCTGGAGGGCCGCTGTCGTGCATGTTTTCCAAGTCTCCGTGTTGCAACACACCTGATTCACATGATCAGATCATCAGCAAGCTCTGCGGAAGCCTGACACTGAATCAGGTGTGTTGCAACAGGGAGTCTTGGAAAACATGCAGGACAGCGGCCCTCCAGCACCTGAGGTTGACACCCCTGCTTTATATGAACAGATGAATAGATTACAATATTAGACAAAGACAATCACATTGAAATACCCCCTGAAAAAAAATCATTAAAAAAAAAAATCTGACTTTTTTTTTTGTAAGTGTTAAGGGGACAAATAAGAAGTTATTTTAACCATTTACATATTGGTGATCCGAATTTTATTCTCCCAAATGTTCGAATGGGCGTCGACCTCAAAATATATACGTTGATTGGGCTCTAGTTTAAGCCCTCAAAGTTTCCCTTGTATAATTGTGTGTGTGTGTGTGTGTGTGTGTGTGTGTGTGTGTGTGTGTGTGTATTCCTTTCTTTCTTTCACAATAATTATATAATACAGGTACAAAACCTTTCAAATGAATGTTGTGATGGGATTTGAGGCAAAATAAAAAAACTAGTTGTAGCAAAGTAAGCGTCTCTTCTCATTATGCGCTTCTTCAAAAAGCCTTGCTCTTGTCTCTCAACAAGTCTCAAACGGGGGATAATCTTGGCATTTGTTTTCATGTGCAGGAGATTTGAAATCTGGTTTTGTTTGTTGACCTGCGGAAAATTCATTTTGCGAGACCTTTGCATTATCAACAGTCAAGGGAAATAATCTGGCAGTTGTTTTGGATGTTAAATAACACTGGTTTGACAGCCTGTAACACTGCTGGGAACAGAGCACAATTCATGTTGGCAGAGAATTAAATGCGAAATGATATCTGCAGCTGTGTGTAAATGCTCTCAGTGTGATTTTTTGGAAGTTATTTTTGAAGTTATTTCATCCACAGATGTACAAGAATAAACTGAGCCCACCTATTATCACACAATGGAGTGAAAAATTCTTCATTGTAATTAGTTGAAAAAAAATGCTGGTAATAAAACTAAAATGATTTGTAACAATGAGAAAACAGTGCAATGAAGGTCAAATCTTTGGACAACCTTTCTCAATCTTCTGAGGGAAGTTTCCACTAGTAATTTCCAGGGAATGAATCTCTTTCAAACATTTCTAATTCAGAAGTGTCATGCCTGTTGACAAAAGCGGCGTTGATTTATAAATTAATCTGTGATTCTATTCTTTCCTTTCTTTCTTCCAAAGGGCTGAACCAATTCTAACCCGAATGAAAGAGGATCATACCCGCATCATTTTGCCCGCTATAGACAACATCAAATACAACACCTTTGAAGTACAGCAGTATGCCAATGCCGCCCACGGCTACAACTGGGGGCTGTGGTGTATGTACATCATCCCTCCACAGGAGTGGCTGGACAAGGGCGATGAGACGGCTCCTATCAGGTGAGCACCTCAGCAAGTGAACAACATTCATAGTAGATGAGGATGTTTGATTAAATATGGATAACTGGAGTCTGTCACTTATTCATGGAGATACCCATCAAAGTAAGATCCTCTTCGGACCGATGTGCCAACCAAACACACAAATAAATAACATCAATTGATACTCATTCCTCATTACCATGATAAATACAGCTAGTCGTATGCAGAATCACAAGGCCATAGCAATACGTCAACATTAATGTACTTGGATGGCATCCAAGAGCCAACTTGGATCACATTGCGGTATAATCCTTAAATTGGTTATGCGTTCTTTGTAAAATAAATAAATTACGTTGAATTTAGTGTGGGAGTTAGCACAGCTGGCTTCTTACCCAGGCAATGGAAGCGGCTCCCCTCATTCCCTTTTAATTCAGCGCAGGAGAAGTGCACGTTCCTCATGGTGGAAAGACTTGCTGGGATCCATGCAGGATATCAGCGTGCACAAAGCACATTTAAAAGGAACCACAAGATCTCCACCTTGATGATGTAAAGTTGGCTGCTGTGAAGTAGGCACTTAGAAACCACATTCTACCCCTCATTGTGCATCCGTGTGTCACAACCCAACCCATAGTTAAGTCATGGTACTTTTAAAAATATATTACAAATCATAATAGTAATGATTTGACATTGAATTGATTTCTACAATGATTCAGGGATTAATGAATGCTGTCATTTTATTTAAGAATGAAATACAATAACATCCCCGACCAATGTTTGCCGAGCATTTGGTAACTTCAGAATTACCACTTTTTAAAAAAAAGTCATTGGTGCCATAATAAAGTCGCAATCAATGGTAAAGGTGAAGATAGACATCTCGGAAGGGTAAAAAAAAAGAATGGAAGAAGTGACCGTGTTATTTATTTTTCATATACATCCATTCGATTCTGTTTCAGGTGTTTTGATCCTCAATTAGTTGTTATGAACAGTATGAACATAATCTAGGTCAATCTTGTGATTCATAGACATGCATCATTCCACTCACGCCCATAACAGTATGGCATGGCTTGGTTACCATGGCAGCATGGCAGAACCATTATTGACATGGACGCTCAGTAGATGCATAATCATCCCAAAACATAGAGATGCACAACTGGATTACACATGATGCTTTCAGTCGTTAAAGATCACGTGTACAAATGGAACAAGCGGGGTTCCAGATAAATGCAGTTCCTTTCAATAGTAGGTTATTATCGGACACTTCTCTGAGTAAAATATGGTTGAGGATGAATATGCAGCCGTGCTCTAATTCAGTGATTCCCGACCAGTGTGTCGTGGCACATTTGTGTGTCGTGAGAGTTCATCAGGTGTGTCGCCTTATCCAGTGTCAGTTATCAAGATGAAAACTATTTATCTTCTATTAAAAAAATATTTTTGTGACTTTATCTTGGCAACTACCTATATTAACAGGCAGAAGAGAATGCTCTTCCACTCGATGACAGAAGGTACACAATTAACCGGTGTGTCCACTTTTTGTGAATCATCTCGCTAAGTGTTGTACCTTGACATATTTTCCGATGGGAAAATATGTGCCTTATCTCTATAAAGGTTGGGAAACTCTAGTTAACCTTTTGGATCTGTAACATAACACAGAACAGAAATTTAAATAGTATTTGGGATTTATTTCAGTTATGACTCATGCACACCATCATTGACGTATTCCTTGTAGCGTAGCTGCAGTCCTGTGCAGCTAACATTTCTTTCGGTAAGGTTGTGGCCTATTTCATTTTAATTTTTTTACTTTAATGTTTGTACTTTACTCACATGCTGCTTATGGACAGTTTGCCTCAAGGGCAAAGCGTTTCAGCTGTGTGGATTTCTATTGGAAATCATTCGCCCACTTGTTCCGCAAGTTTCTTCCCATCAACAACAGAAGCTGGGTGGCCAGTCAAAGCTCATTCTCAGTAACCTTTCTGGCCGTTTGAACACCAGAGACAGAAAGAGGTTACAAGAAAGTACAAGAACAGCATGCTTGCAGTTATTCTTCTTATTATGACAAACTTTGAGGTCCCAGAGGTTCAGAACTCTTAATGTAGTGTGAATGGCTAGACAGATATTTGAATCGGGGGTTTTTTTTT
>CAAKHF010001114.1:1627-24974 GCA_901007745.1 Hippocampus kuda | reverse complement strand
TGTGTGTGTGTGTGTGTGTGTGTGTGTGTATGTTTGTCTGTGTGTGTACATGTGCACGCATGAGCATGCGTGCATGGTATCTCAAATGATTAACTTCAAAAGGAAGAATATACCTAGCAAGTCACTTTAGAGGAAAAAAATAACTGTTGAGAACACTGGATGAATAGAGTGCTTTTTTATGGGCCTTTGTCCCAAAGCACTTAAGATGGGACCCAGCAGATAATAGTGGTATAAAAGAACCCTAGGGCCTGTTGCTGGAGTGGGTTACCCCACTTTTGTGAAGAATATTCTTGAATATTTGCTGTACATGCTGACCTGAGGTTCTTTTCGGGTTGTGCTAGTTTTGAAAGTGCAATCATGCATTTAAAAATGATCATTTCAGTTAGCTGCACTGATGAAGTACTTGTTATGAAGGGAAATTTTCAAAAAGAAAAAAGAAAAGAAAGAAGAAAAACAAACATTTCAATCAAGTTGGTGGATTTAAATTTGTGCTGTACTTGACAAAAGCACAAATCATTATTTAATTACATACAAATTCACATTTCAATATGATACTGAGGTGAAGAAAAAGTTGACTTGGCCAAGTTCTAGGTCATTAAACTGCATCTCACAATCGCCTGAGGTCTCATTTAACAAGCATGCGTACGCACAGAAGTATGCATGGAGCAGGAATAGGAACATTCCCACGCAGAAAGGGATTTATCAATTTGGATTGTGTGTGAGGGCGGCATGGTAGTTGTAAATTATCCCTAAGTGTGATTGTGAGTGTGAATGGTTGTTCGTCAATGTGTGCCCTGTGATTAGCTGGCAACCAGTTCAGGGTGTACCCCACCTACAGCCCAAATACAGCTGGGATATGCTCCAGAATGCCCGCGGTTGAAAGAGATACTGGTGGATTATGATGACACAATCATCATTGCTATTATTGGGCAGCAAACAATATGTCATAAAACAAAGTCATGGGATTTACACATATGAGAATAAACAGTTTTCAGTTTGTATTTGAACTACAGTATTATCCAATTATGCTACGTACATTCACATCATAGTCACCACACAACTGTAGTACAGTGTTCTCAAACGTGGTTCTTACAGCCTCAATTCGTATATGGTTAAAGTTTTGGAGGCAATTTTACTGCAGTTTAGCATGCATTTGACAGTAGCAAATAACTTCTTTCATCCAAATAGGTTTGACAATGCATTTTACAATTGGCATGGAAGTGGGTACATATTCTTCTCTGATTTGCACCCGGATGTCATGATTCTTTGAAACACTTGAAAATTACAAAGATGCACCCAAATCACATTCCTTGATGTTTATTCACACGTGTAGCTTTTTTTTAGGGAACAGTTTCCCTCGTTTCCTGTCCGACCATCTAGGAATAACGTTGATGCCATTTATAGCACCGGATCCTTATGAAAATGAGCGTGTATTAGTGATTTACACAGTATGATGTCATGGGATAAAACTAAAATGGCAACTACCCAGCAATGGACTGGCAACCGGTCCAAGGTATCGTCTGCCTTTCGCCCAAAGCCAGCCAGGAATTGGCTGCAGCTCCTTACAACCTTGAACGGGATTAAAAATGGATGGATGGATGAATGGAAACTGAAGTGGCATGGGAAAAGGATTTGGGGGTTGAGCTTTCTTCAGACGTGTGGCAACATAATCTTGAGTTTAAGATATGGCCATACCGAGGTCAGAAGTGAAGCTGTGTACCCGCATAAGTGTACGACACCTATGTTCCGGGCATGAACCTCACTCAACAATGGAGATGGACAGATATTTGTGTGTATTTTACAAAATCCGTTCTCAGACTCCAGCATCTGACTGTCAGACAATTATCTTTGGCATACCACCCCAGGCTGCAAAAGTCTCAAATTTACAAGCAAATGCTTTTGCATTTGCTTCACTGCCTGCACGTGGACTCATACTTTTTTAATTAGAAATAAAACTCAACCCTGTCATATCTCCAGTGGTTGAGGGACATACTATGTTTTTTACCTTCAGACAAACTGAGATACACGATAAGTACATTTTTGTTCAACAGCCTTGGGGAATGGAAAGATGCATTTATTTCCCTGTGCATGTTTATTAGCAGTATGTTAGTTGATTAAGGAACTGCAAACCAAAGTTTTAAAAAATTACTTGGCAGACCAAATGTTTCTGTCGACTTAGGAGTTCATTTTGATATTTGCTGCTTGTTTTCATGTTGTTTATGATTGAAGTTAATGAGGTCATCCCAGGAGACCATGCAAGCCACTGGTGTGATGAGAACGCATTTATCTGTAATTTATTTGTGGTATTTGGCTAATTTCAGCCTAGGCTTCAATTTTTTTTTTTTTTTTTTTTTTTTACTTGAGCAGCATTGTGCATTCTGTGGTTACTCTTTACTTTTGTTAATGAAGTCTTGTAGAAGGGATACCTTCACACAGAACCCCTGAAGTTTATTGCTGATGTCATTAACAGTTCTCACAATGTTTCGGTCATCATCTGCTGCTATTTTTTTGACATGTTTGTGCCTTTTTTACTCTTTACACCACTGGTTTCTCTCTTTTTCGGGACATTCTAAACCAGGGGTCACCAACGTGGTGCCCGCAGCCACGAGGCAGATGACCCTCCCCTCCCACATGGACCACAAAAGTAATCCGCGGACCCGCTCTAAAATTAACTTGCTAGTGATGGGACATTGTCATTTTTCTTGAAATTGACAAAAATAAAGTGTTGCATATTGATTTATGTTTTCTAATTATTGTGAGAATGTGATCATCATGAATTAATATTACCATACCACAGTATAGTAATTACATTATGAATGGTAATTTGAGCACGTGTTATTTAAGAAGTACTGACAGCCCAATTTATTGTACTGTATCCCAAGCATTAATATGTACTCTAGAAGTAGCTCTCAGATTCAAATAGGTTGATGGTGACCCCTCTTCTAACCCGTTGAACCAATACTCCTTGAGTGGTTCTGACTTATTTTCCATCTTAACTTCACAAGTGCTTATTATAGTCTATAGTCAGCTCGCTTTTGAGCATAGACATTGAGTGCTCTCTATTGATTGAATAATCTACGTTAAATAATACATCTGGGTCAAAAAAAAAAAATCACCTATTTGTCACATGTTCTAATATCGTGGCTCGAATGAAAACTGGCTTGATCCAAAAAAAAAAAAAAAGCTCATATCATTTGAAGTCCACAGCGACAAAACAAAATTAATCAACCTCACTGTTCCAGTGTTTTTGAAGGGAAGTGTAGAAAAGGAGAACCCTCTGTCTGGTCATTTTAGTGTAATGATCCTGTCATCTCTGTCTTCCAGAACCCCAGCGATGATTGGCTGCTCATTTGTGGTAGATCGTGAGTACTTTGGAGAGATTGGTCTGCTGGATCCTGGTATGGAGGTCTATGGAGGAGAGAATATCGAGCTTGGCATGAGGGTAAAGTCTGATTTGCAACAAAATGGACTTTTGATGCATTCACTGTTGGAGGTGGTTTGGAAGAACTAAGAGGACAATCTTTCCATTTGGGCTGAATAAAAAGTCTAAAACAGTAAAGAAAGTTGCTCAGGGGAATCTACAGTATGTGAACTCTGTTGTCATTGCTTTATTATGAATAAATGCATGGCCTGAGTCTAGACCTGCTCCAAAGCCGAAACACTGAGATACAAACCTCAATTCTAGTTAAACTGGGACGTGAATAAAAACAGGATACAATTATTTGCAAATCCTCTTCAACTTATGTTATGACGGAAGCGCGGTTCAGATAACATGATGAACGGACTAACGACAAACCAGTTAAGTTTGTTCAGCTTGAAAAAAAATGACAGTGATGTCGCGTGGGTGCCGCTGAAGAATGATGAATGACGGACAGGCACAATTTAGTAAATTTTTGTAATATTATATTTGACAAAATGTCCCAACTTCATTCAAATTAGGATGAATAAACCAAAATCAATATAAACCTGAGGCAGAAAGGTTTTAATGTGACTGAATCAAAGCTAAAAATACATTTTTAAAATCCATTACCACAAATCTAACATTTAAAAGTCTGTGTTTATATAAATAATTATGGTTTGACTTGTGAAATATACATATTTGCCACAACTTTCTAAAGACATTTCCTGTGTTTTTCAGCTTTAGGCTACAGCGTAAGATACAAAAACCCAAAGGCATCAACAGAAACCGCGATTAAAATATGCAGTTAGAATTTCTAAAATTGAAGTGCACGTGGAAAATCTCTCTTATGCAAATTCACAGCCAAGCCAAAGGCTCTTTTGCTGCTGCTTGGAGTTGAATTTAATGCTTCATGTGAGCCAAAGACTTAAAGAATTCATTTGCTGGTTTGCAGATTAAAATCACAGAAATTCTTTCAAGCCTAGTGGAAGCATTTTGGCTCTAAATCCCACCTATGCTTGTCAGAGATACGAGATATACTACTCTTACCTTTTCCATCCCTTGTATCCAAATCTTAAAACGTCATCCAATACCAAACACCTTAAAAAAAATCACTTGAATGGGGGTGGATGTATGCTTTGCTGATTACAGTCTTTTCTTGAGACAGCTTCAGTAAAACCAGAGATGTTTATAGTGGTTGATTACCATTCCAGAGAACATCACTATTCTAAATAGAGTGCAGGTTACTTTTCATCAATAATACCATCAACAACAGTGATGGTATTATTGTCCACCAGCTTATTGTTATTGTCCACCAGCTTTCTGATCGTTAGATTGCCATTATCGCAGTTATAACTCAATGTGAAGCATTATTTGCTGAACACTATGGAACCCCGTGGTCACCATATTTCCTAATTCAGTCGAGACACTTTTATGTACCTGACGAGGCATATGAATTTGCGAGGGGGGGATCAATTCAGCTACAACTGCTGAATTAAGTTTGACTAACTTTATTGAACTGTGTGATATGCTACTGTTGTCTTTGTATGTGTGTGTGTGTGTGTGTGGGGGGGGGGGGGGGGTGCTAAATACAGGCAACACTGTAATTTATGACACAGGAATTATGCACATGAATCAAATGTGGCCAACAAAATCCAATGACCTTTTCTTCTTGTGCATCCTGTGAAAAAAAAATGAACCCCAGACCACTGAAATTGTACATGTAAGTGAATGTACAAGCTTGAATAGCTTAGTAATAGTTTGATTTGGCTGTTCATATGGCAGCTAATAGGAAAAAACATGGGCCTCTGGTGAGTGCATGTCTCAAGCAACTCATTGTGGTGTCAATTGAAAGGAGCTGTCATTTGGGAAAGGCTTGATTGACAAGAACAAGTTAAAAGCAATTAGCCTGAATAGCTCTCAAAAACCAAGTCGAATAACTCAAAAGACAATGTGACTGCAGGGCTCCGACTGATGAAAGACAGGTACCATACAGAATGGTTACAACGTATTCGTAATTCATTATGCTTGTCCCACCTTACCTCTCCAAGCTCATCTACCCCAACATACCTGCCTGCTGCCTCAGGTCAGCAGATGAGGCACTATTGGAGGTACCAAGGACGAAGCAAAGCCTCAGACGGGATTGAGTCCCTCTCTTTGGAATGGCTTCCCACTAATTATTATGCAAGCTCACTCTCTGCCCATTTCCAAACACACTTTTTTGGGGGGGCAGGGGTTTTTAACTCATATGAGACTTGATTTTAGTTAGACAGTTTTTGTGCTTTTTACTGTTTTTATATTCCTAATGTATTTATGGTTGTAACTGTCCTTATTGTTGTACGAATAATGTTTGACCTGCAGCCATGTGTATGCAGCGGTGTTTGTTTTAAAGTGCTCCATAAATGCAGTTGAGTTGAGCATCTTCTTTTAAAAGTGGCTCCAGGAAGGAGGGAATTGGCTTCATTGTGAGTAAACAGGATTGTCCTATGTTGTTTAGTGCTGATGTTCAATTCCCCCACTGGTGCAAACGCGGCATTCTGATTAATATTATGTTTGTGGAATAGGATTTACATAGCAAAATCCATCCATTTTCAGCCACCTCAGGGGGCGACTATTTTGCAACCTGCAAACTGCAGTCAGAATAGTTAAGCATCTTTGTCAAACCTAACATGTATGTTTTTGGAATGTGGGAGGAAACCGGAGAACCTGGAGAAAACCCACGTGGGCACAGGGAGAACACGCAAACTCCACAGAGGAAAGCCAGAGCCGGAATTTTACAACTGTTTTTTATGTCTTTGATCTGAAATCAGTCAGTGTCTGAATGTATCTAGCAGCCAAACCTCTGCTGGCAAAACAAATGCTCATTTGAATCTTTTTGGGTTTACTTCAAACAGGAGTCATCAGGAAATAACGCAAGCTTTTAAAAGCCCGATATACATACAGTATATGGCACTTAGACGTCCTGGAAACGCAGTGTGATATGATGAGGTGGTCTGCATGCCTCACTAACCTACCATGCATATCCATCTGAAGTAATGAATCCAAGATTTAAAAAATATATATTTCAGGGTGTCCCTCGCCTACTGCCCGAAGACGGCTGGGATGGGCTCCAGCACCCTCCGCGACCCTAGTGAGATTAAGCGGTTCGGAAAATGGATGGATGGATGGATGGATATTATTTTTACTATTCACTCTTCCACATTTCCAACTACTTGGATTGGCCTTGAGGCATCAGGTCCTTACTTATATATGGACAGTGTGGCGAATGAAGATAATTAAAGTCGAACACTTATACCAGCAAGAGAGGCGAGAGACATAATTACACCTCACTTGGTCCCCAGCATCCTTGGCACCGCTTTTACATTTGGGATGAATGAGTGGAGTTTGCAACATTTATTATCCACATCATATTTCATTTTCTATTAATGAGCCAGTGAGATGCGTGACATGTTTGTTGAGTGTACAATTTATTATTTATTTGTTTTTGATAATTAAAAAACAGCATTGTAATGTCACGGTCATCATCATAATGAAGGATGATATGATCTCTGATTCTCGCATCTTTTTTTACTTCAAACTATAATTCCTGCTCACTGGGCAACTTCAGAAGAGTTGAAACGACATCAAATATGATGTAAAATATCCATGAATAATGAATAAGATACCATTAATTGTTTGACCTTATATTGTGCATTACTCTGCATCTTCTTCTTCACAACACACTCGAAATAAAAAAAAACTATAAATACACACACACACACACACACACACACACATTCATTCATTCATTTTCCGATCCGTTTATCCTCACAAGGGTCGCGGGGGGTGCTGGAGCTTACCCCAGCTGTCTCCGGGCAGGGGCAGTGGACATCCTGAACCGGTTGCCAGCCAATCGCACGGCGCACACAGACGAACAACCATCCACACTCACACTCGCACCATGGGACAATTTTGAGTGTTCAATCAGCCTGCCTGCATTGTGAGGTTGACGCACTAACCACTGGATCACCAGGCCGTATCACTCACACACACACACGTGCACACACACACATATATATAAACCAGATGGTTAATAAAATCACTTTGACTCCTATGAGCCAGTGAACATTTCTTCAGGCAACTCCCAATAGGTGCTGCTTTGAAGTCAGGTGTGACTTCATAGTCGTTCAAACAGAGAACATTTGCACCACTGATACACGAAACTCATTCATTGAGTAACCCTGCAAACAATTACATAATATGCAATCATCTATCTTAGTGCACGTCTATCGCGTATGTATTATTGGAGTTTGATTAATTTCCATTCAGATTATACATTGGGAAAGTCCTGTGTCGTGGACTATTCACGTGTTTTATTGTTCTGTTGAAATTGGTCAGATTAAGCCCCCAAAACAATATACTTATTTGTAAATCCAAATATATTTGATGTTATTTGTGTTGCAGTTAGATTTATGGATTAATCAACCTAAAAACTATTAAACAAGACTTAGATTTGTTCTCGGTTTTACTGTTTGATGCTTTCTACCGTCTTTATTACCGAATTGTTTTACTGTTTATTATATATGTTCAATTGATCCATATACAGCACTTTGTATGCAGCGATGGCTGTTTGAAAGTGCTCTATAAATACAGTTGACTTGACTCAAACTAGTTGAGGCGCATAGAACATATTGCTGTCAAGAAAATTTTGGGGTTGACTACCCTTTAAAGGAAAATGTGTGTGTGTGTTTTTTTTTTAAATGTCTGATTAAATGTTGCCATTCGAGATTTTAGTCACACTAAATCAGGACTGCTATTGATCTACAGTAGCTCTGGCCTTGAACTCGGTACAGTCTGCAGCTTCCTGCAGCAAGAGCGGCGACCTTGTGAAGGACAAGACTGTTGCTCTGAAATGGCAATAAACCCCGGCCATCTGTGGACACCGGCCACTCTGGCAGCTTCTAAATCACCAGCATGACCGAGCACATCAAGAAGCAAATGATAGTGGGCACTGACCATATGCGAGTCACTTTCAACACGGGGCAAATTAAATAAGATGATAACAAATCTTTGGCTGTGGACAAATTCCTCTACAGTATTACATTTAATTAGGAGGTAAGATACTCAGAGACATGCTGTACATTTGTCCTGTCATTGTTTTTGTAATCAATGCTGAGTACATTGCATTATTAATTGACCTTGTCATACCCTGAAGAAGCTCTGGGGGAAATTTCTCTTCTGTAATACTTGTACTTCCCCCATTGTCAAGTTTCTTATTGAAAATGGTCTCAAGACATTGAGTTTGAAAGACCAGTTAATGATTTTATTATTTCAGGCTTTATCTGGACAGAGGCCTGAATTATATCCAGTTGAGGTCTCGGTTCTTCTTTCAAGTATCTTATTCATGATCCTCAATTGATTCTTGCTCTCACCATGTAGTTTGAGCAGCAACATGGGTGGAACCAGCTGCCCTCCACTGATGTAGGGGCGGTAGCATTCGATATTGATCCAGCCTTTGTCTTTTTCAAAGGCTGCATTATTTAGAGGCCCAGTCAATCTTTTCAAGCTTAATGGACTCAGTTTTAATTACACCGCTGTTGATTATCGTAGGTTTGAGCTCACATCTGGATTGGTGAAGTCATGCCAGTGATAATAAAGCTGTAAAAGCTGTCCAATGTGAGAGTCAGGAGTTATTGTTCTCCACAGGGAGAACATGCAAACTCCACACAGGAAGGCCGGGGCCAGAATCGAATGCTGCCCTTCTGCCCTGTGAGGCGGGCATGCTAATGATGGAGGCGGGGAGGGAGCGGTTGTTGTGCCCACGGCGGGATCCTTTCGCCGTCCTCTGCCTCCTCCGCATATTAGTTTGAATTCGGGCTGAGGTGAGGTTTGAAATCAGAGGCTGGAAATGGAGAAGTTCTTGCAAGAAGTTTTATCTGAACGTTCAGGGTACAAAGTGCGATACAAGCGATCGTTGTGGTCAAGGCATAAATGCGCGCAGGCAACATCTCTAGACAAGTCTTATATATCCTTAGCAGGGCGTAACTCCGAATGGATATCATCCTTTCGGTTTCTGGATGACCGCTCTAATATTCTTGGCCTTTTATCATTTCTTGATGGAATCTTCAAACACTTTTGTTTTCGAAAGACATGAAACATAGTGGCAGTGCTTTTGATTTTGCAACATTTTAGCTTTTCTTAAAAGCCAACGCTAGCTTCCACGAAAACCATAATTGTTTGCAGGGCTTCTACTATTGGTTGGACCAAGGCTGCAAGTGCGAAACCGCCAGCCAGCCAAGAGATGCACTAACAGTGTTGTCTGGTCTGTGTCTGCAAAAGGTGTTAACATTATTTTCCGTTGCTAAGGCAGTTCAAGTCAAGGTCATGCCATAAGGTTCAAGTGGAGGTCACATTTCAAGGTTCAGAGCAAGGTCACGCCATAGACAAAGTCTGTCTGTCCACAATGAGTAGTTTAAGCTAAACATGCAAATAGATAAATGATGGCTTCAATAACCAGCCCTCCACCGTGCCACCAGTTGTTGGATCATTTGTGCTTAATAACCCAAATATTTTTTTCCTGGACCGATAAAACTTAAACTGGACAATTTGCGGAGCTGATCCAGGCTCTGGACATATTTTTATCATGAAAGATCTGTTTTATTTGTCTTACATCTATATTTTATTTCTACAGTAAAACCATGACAAAGTGTTCGACATAGTTTGTGAAAACCATTTTGATGTCTCGACTCCTCATAAATCACTGTCACTGATTAAGGTTCAAGGCCAGCATTAATTAGAGAGACCTTGTCAGCTCGCCTTTTATTAATATAAACCCTCCACCTCATTATGACCTCTGCCAAGATACCCTCACTTAAGTGTGCTGTGCAAGGGGACGTCCTCTCTGCAGGCATTATCATCACCATCAATAAAGTTACTTTTAAAAAGCCGAGCTGGACCGATACTGTCTCCTTATTACTCAATGTACTCCCCCTAAGCATCTCTTAATTAGATCATAAAATTACAACTGTCAGATGTCTTTGACTCTGGCTGAAAATGGAGAATGACCTCACCAGGCAGAAGGTGTGTCTGGGGTGCTCACAGGCACTGATTTTTGCTACTGCAGCAAATTAACAATCGTATGAAAAGCAAGGCCAGGAAGCTAATGGAATTATCTTCCGACAAAGACAGGACCTCTGGGTAAAGATTCACTATATTGACCATCAACATGCCCAATAGATCATACGAATGAATGATACAAGGAGCAAGTGTAAATTCTGATGGGAATATAATTTTTTAAGAACGGAAACGGATTGATCGTAAGAAGGGGATTAGGCTGTCTTCTGCAAAAAGACTCGCAGTCATTAAATAATTTTCAACATTCCTCACCAAAATCTCAAATGAGCGATTTTGCTTTGCTGTGTTTCCATACACTGCTCCTGCAGGATGGGTTAAAAAGGCAGAAAACGAATTGTTTATGTGACCGAGGAAGAACCTTTACCCATTGTTTAATTCTCTTGTCAATGCAAAGAAGCCCGCCTGTCCGCAGGTCTTCCTCTCTCTTAGTTAAGAGTTCCTGGTATTTTTATTTATTTTTATTTAAATAATGTGTATTTCACAAGGGCCGGCCCCCTATGATAATCAGGTCAAGTCAAGTACAACTTTATTGTCAAATACAGAACAGATGAAATTTCTTCCCTCTCAAGACAACATGCAACAAGAGGAGCCGCTGCGGGTGCCCGCGTCACCATCAAAAGAAAAGTTAACATAAAATGACAAAATAATACAAGACAACACATAAGACACAGACAATTGTGCAATCTGAACCACTTTCCTGCATACACTTTGTTGTTTAAAGCAGTTATATGTGAAAGAGGAGCGAATCAAAGTGTCCTTTTCACCAGTGGATCAAAGACATCATGCTGAAATGTGCACATGTCTGCTACGAGCTAAGTTTGAAAGTAACAAGAAGCTGTAGCATCCATTAACGAAAACTGCTTTTAACAATTGTGGGTCTGTAGTTCGACCCTGTTTAACAGGGGACTGCGGGTCACTTGCGGCCCTCAGTTTCTCCTCATGACCCTTTCCTGCTGGGTTTATTTAACCCTTTCATGCACCCTCTAACCTGATAACACGATAAACTCTCCACTGTAGTACCCACTGTCCTTGAAAGGGTTAAATAGACCCCCTCTCGGACTGTCTGTTCTATTATCAATAACTGCAGTATCCGTGTTCGGGTATGGTCTGAAAAAAATTGAAATATTGCAGTCTTTCAGCTTAAAAACAAAACAAAAAAAGAGCACTTGATCCAACAGTTTTTGCTAATTTTGGGCCTATTTCCAAACTGCCTTTTCTTTTGTTCGTTTGCACTGCTGACACGCATGGACATCAAAATGAAAGCAGCGCATACTTGAGGTTTTGTCAGTATTTCGTATTTATTTCAGGCAACAGCAATTCATGATGGTACGCAAGGAAATGAACAATTACAGAACTTACTTCATATCGTACTTAAAGAAGTGCTTCACACACAAAGGATGAAGATTAATGCATTCGAAGGAGTGGGAAGAAGAAAATAATTTTTGGACTCCCTAACGGCTGCAGAAACTGTGATCGGGCCGGATGAGGCAGATGTGGTGAATGAAAGCAGACTGATTAGCTTTTGGCTCGAATCAAAATCAAAACAAATTTGAAAATATCTGCTTTTAGTTTAGAAAACAATGAGCAACATTTTCCCTGTGATCTGACATGTTACAACCAAAATAAACACGATGACATTATGAGAGACTCGATTTTTTTTGGATTACAATAATGCAATTTGCTTTAACAAGTGTTTGGATTTAGTTTGTAGATGTCAATGGGTTTTCTCCGGGTACTCCAGTTTCCTCCCACATTCCAAAAACATGCACCATAGGTTAATGGAACACTCTTTTTTCCCCCCGCGGTGTGATTGTGAGTGTGAATGATTGTTCGTCAAGGTGTGCCCTGCGATTGGCTGGCAACCAGTTCAGGGTGTCCCCCGCCTACTGCCAAAGACAGCTGCAATCGGCTCCAGCACGAGAATAAACGGCTCAGATAACAGATGGATGGCTATTTCATCGAGAAAAAAACATCCTCTCCTTCTGTGTTGGTGTGAGTTTCTTAGCCGTAGCAATGTGCACATCCTGACTGGATGTGACTTTCATTTTTATGGTGTGCGTTATTTTTCTCATTTATAATTCAATGACATTCACAAGTCTTCGGAATTATAGACATTCTGAGAATTCAGTGAGTCACAAGTCTTTAGTGTTTGCGCACTTATTTTCAGGTTACGCTTGGTGGGTGTGCCAGAAGTCTGGATGCAGGAATGCACATCGATAAAAAGTGCCCAAGCATAAAAAAGGACCAAGACCCAATTGGGAGAATTTAGCCCATAGAGCAGTTGATGAAAGGTGAACTCCAGATGACCTAAGGCATCTCTTACACTTTCAGCAAGCCCGAGGCCTCTGTTTGTTGCTGTAGGGAAGATTTCTTCTGCATGTCTGTCGGGATGACGTACCGTATTAACTTTGCATGACCTCAGCCCACACTTTCATCACTCAAGTTTGGGTGTGAAACTCCTGAAAGACTCTTCTCCCGCCGTTTCATCTTGCAACACCATTTGGAAGCACCAACCTTGTAGTGTCAGAAAACCAGTGGGCTTGAGTCTTTGTTTATCAGTGTTTGAGAGCGCATGACTTGAATACTGTCGGGTTAGAAAATGATCATTTCGATCACTCTTTCAGGCCGCGCACAATTGTTTTTGTTGACTTGGGCTGATGTAAATCATGTGGCTGAATATCACATTTTACGCCAGGATCCTCGTGAATATAAAATATTTGGGGCATTTTTTTGTGTGTGATAATATCCACACACACAGACACACACACAGACAAAGTGTCACAGAAGATCAAGTGTACTGCGCTCCTGTTTCCTGTCCTATGGATGTGGCTGAGTCACGGTTCTGGTGGAAATCTGTTTACTGCTGTTCATGCTGCTTATGCTTTTTATAGCTTGTGCGTTCTGCAGCCCCAAGGAGCTGATCACTCAAATGGCCTAGATGCAATCAACCAACCACAAGTACAGTGACGATGAAATTAATTAAGCTATTACATTACACTACATAAAAATCCCATGTGTTAGGCACTCAGTTTTAATGACACAGTGTGCGATTTTATGAAAGGTCAACGCCGAATGGACTTCAGAGTTGCAGTCCAGAGGACAAGCTGTGTGTGGGATATCAAAAGAAGTGGGGGAATTTCTTATTTTCTTTTTTCATCCTTCTGAAATCCGGACCAATGTAAGCTTTCACACACATCCCCATTGAGGACGAACTGACTGATGCAATACTTTTGTGTTTTTAACTTTTGATGGAATTTCAACAATTCATCTCTATTTTTTTTTTTATTTTTTTGTGACAAATGTTTGCATAATTTATAGTGGCCCCAAATCAGGAAGAGACATCAGTCAGACTACGGCAGTAAAGTAAGGAACCAAGCATTGTAATATTGTTTCCCGGCTTGGTTTGTCCTGTCCTGTTGTCATCTTGTGTCTGAAAACGGTGATTAATCGCCGCCAAAATTCTTAAGCGCATTGCAACTCTTGTTCACTTCATCTGAAAATATAAAAGTGATCGGCAAGTAATCATCAAAGACGTCATGAATCACCACATTTTTTTAAACTACTGCATATTTAACATGCTGACTTGTTCCATTGAGACCTTTGAGGAGCTTTCATGATTTGACTTCAGTGTCGTTACTTCAAAGGTTGTATTTTCACAGAGTTCTCGGATGCAGAATTCTTTATACTTACTACACGCATCCTGTTACAGTACGATATACGATGTGCACAAATAGAAAAATGATACCCGAAATCCAAACATGAAGAACAATGCTTATGCTGCATTTTAGCAACAAGAACACATTTTTGGGGAATATTTCAACCAATCATGTGAAATATGTATGACCCAGCTAGCCTGTCGAGTCATTAAATAAATATTGGTCTTGCTAAATCTCTTACAACCATTTGAATATGACTACTTTTGACTTGATTCCAAATACTGTTCAAAGGCCATTTTATTCCTTTGCAGCTTTGGCGGCAAGCGGATCGTATATTGTCCGTTGGAACACTGAGTTAACACAATGATTGCAGTATTATGTAATGATAGGTATTGTTTGCTTCATTTAATAGCTCTTTGGATAAAATGATATGCCACCTTGACTTTCGGGGTTTTATTAGCACTCCTCACCAGAACCAGAAGCAAACAGTCGCACATTTCAATGTGACACATTTTGTTAACTCTTTGGCCCACACAATCACTTGTGGTACTCCACAGTATAAAATGTCAAAACGAGGAGCTGGCCAAAGGAAATTAATTTACAAACTTGGCTGCCGTATCCCGCCTCTTGCCCAGAGTCAGCTAGGATGCGCTCATCCATGACCCTAATGAGGCCAAGTGCTATAAAAAATGAATGGCCGGATAATGGGATTTATCGCACGTGTTCCAAGGTCATGTCCATGTGTTTAATTTCTGATCTAATATGTGTAAAAAAAGGAATGAAACACCAGTTTGTTTTATCAAATGCAGAAATAAATGTCACGATGTACAATATGCTGTATTGCCACAATCCAGCTGCATTTTATGAAAAGTAATTTGAGGCAAAGGAAATCGCTATTTGTTCCAGGTGGCGAGTTAGCTATCAGGTCTGTGACTTTTTGGAAATGGAAATATTGATCTTCAATGTTCTCGTGGTGTCAGCCGGTTAACTGCTAAAACCACAATTACACATTTCTTCAATCATCCATAGGTGTGCATACAGAGTGAGGTAGGCATGCACACACAGACACACACACACACACACAATGGCACAGACAATAGGTACAGACACAAGTTTATTAACTTTATACAGTCTTGAGAAGAAAAAATGTATTTGTTAGAGGGGTTGAACGACTTGAATTTTTTTGTAGTCGACTCTACTTTGATGATAATCGGCGTCAACGTCGACTAATCAATTAAGTCATTGTTATTTCTCTCAGCTCACTCCGCAGTGCTTGAAAAACAACTCGAGTGGCGTTACTTACTCATGTATATCAGAATTGTATACAGTTTAAACAGCGAAAGGGCGAAGTAATGCTTTTCAATAATGCATTGTAGCAAACCTTCAGTTGTATCATGTGGATTAATGCTCACACAATCTGACTGTTTTAGAATCTAATTAGAAGTCAGGGGCTTGTGTCTGCGGCCATCTTACCGTATCTTAGCAGAAGGTGGCGAAACCAATGCAGGCTCAAGTTCTTATTCATACATTAGTGTTTCATTTTTGCAATCAAGAGGTCATTGATGTACCATGACTTTGTTTCATTGTGTAAAAAGTAACTATTAAAGCAAAGCGCGTACGGCATGTTTTGCACTTGGAGCAGCAGGTAATTTTGTGGTTCATCGAGAAAGACTCTTAAAGAAGATTATTGCTGACGATGAATGGACAAAATGTATGAATATAATAAATGCTTTTTGCTTCACACATTGGCATGAGCTGTATGGTGTGCTCCCGAGATTTGATGAGAGCAGCATGCATCAATGAAATCGCACCGCAATTTCTTTTTTAAGCAAAACTGTCAATCATGAACTCATTTAAAAGTCAACATTGTTTTAGCAAGCAAGTGATATCAGGCTGCTCTCTAATTGCTTCCTTTCAGTCTGAATACGGAGCCGTAAGCAGATAAATGCGTATTGCTTTCAGACTTGACAGGATTTCATTACACTGTTTTCAAACTACTTCTGTTCTCTTTTTTGATGTGAACTGGTTCATGAAACAACACCTGCACCTTAAGGTCGCTTATTTGGGTACAAAGGAGGCATGATCCAAATTCGTGTGTTTTATGTGTCTATTATCCTGTTTACAGTTGCGGGTGAACGGGATCCTAACCCAGGCGATTTTGGGCAAAAGGCATGCTACACCCTAAATTAGTTGCTAACCACAGGGCAGAGCGAGATACATTCACACCCTCACAGAGCAGAGCAGGAACTTAACCCAAGCGACCTGTATGGAAGTCAGATGAATGCTCCTATCCAAATTCAGGCTCACTTTTCAACTAATGACTAAAAAGATGTGAATAAACCATAAGCTATAAATGTGCACCGGAGGTCCTAAAATTGCATTTGTGACACGTTTAAGCTTAAGATGGTCAACTGAGCACTGGCTGCACTCTTGCTGCGCTACTCCAAAAAGAGTCTTGGAGCAGCATTCATATTTTCTGCCATGCAGGAGGTCTCATTTTGGCTTTCAGTGAGAAGTGAATGGCTCGCAGTGTCTGGTGCACATGGTGACAATCATTATGTTGTGACTCTGGGTTGGGTTGTAGGAGCTATGCAGTTTGTCTGAGGGAAAGTCTCAAACGGATGTTGTCACATCCTGATACCACTGTGTGAGGTGATCGGAATGAGAGGAGTCGAGACAATTTGCTTTTGCACTTTCACAATTCTTATCTTGTGCTGCACTGCTGCTGAGTAAGGATTGTTTAATGGCCTCATGGCCGCCTGCCTCAGTCTTCTCACCTTGAGTGTGTTGACCTAAGTGTCAAAACATCCTTCATTTTCCTATCCATCAGAACTCTCTATGTGATGGATACTTTCCAAGATGACATATTATTGCCAATATTTATTCACTTTACACACTCCTGTGCCAAACAGACAGTATTCTGATATTAGTAAATTCCCTTTCGGAGATTGGGGATTTTCTGTCACTATAAAAAAGCCCTGAGAGTAATTGTTGCCTCCCTTTCGCATAAAATAATAATTTCAGCATCTATTGAAAAGGACAGGAGACAAATTTCACTCCATCATTTTGCTTTCTTAGCACTGATATGACATGGATGATTGTTAAGTAAGCTCTGTAGGTGCGCAACATTCCACGTGCAGCAACATTTGTTGGCAATCAGAGCTGACCAGTTGAACCACAGCACAGCATCTCAAGACGACACTATGATTCTCCTCAGCAGGGGTTTCCACATCAATGCTGCAAATTGAAGATACAATCCTATTTTCGCATGGCCCCTGTGAGTCCTTGATCATTGCGAAAGTAACTGGGGCAACAATTGTGTGTGGACGAAAGTTTACTTTAGACTGAGTTGATTCGATGTTTATTAATTTCTGACTAGCCTTTCACAACCTAAAAAAACTCATTGAAATATTGAGTATAGTTTGGTGATTTTTCACATACATCATTTACAGGAAACAAACAAAGGTTCTAAATGACTCTGGCAAAGCTTCCTGTATGCAATGCCTTCCTGTTATGTAAATGAATTTAAGTATCTTGGGATTTTTGTTGTTGTTGTTGTTATTATTCTCTAGGTGTGGCAGTGCGGTGGCAGTATGGAAGTCCTACCGTGTGCGAGAGTGGCCCACATCGAGCGCACCAAAAAGCCCTACAACAACGACATCGATTACTATGCCAAGCGCAATGCCCTGCGAGCAGCTGAGGTGTGGATGGACGAATACAAATCTCACGTCTACATGGCTTGGAACATTCCCATGAATGTAAGCATTACAGGCTCCATGTCTCGGCTCCATCTACCTTTTCCTGTACTCGCGCATGCAGACAGGCAGAGCGGATCCCTGCAGGCAATGTAATCAAATGTCAAAGTTCTGTATTCACTCAACTTGACCGTCTCATTGGTGGCACAATGATGGCAGTGCAAAGACAGACAAATGACAGGGGCCTCATGTGTAATCAGTCATTTTTCAAAAACATCACTTCGCTTAATTGCCTTCAATAGTCTCTTAAGATTGGCTGTGGAAAAAACAAACAAACTGCGACTATCATTATTTTTTTAAAGTACATAGTGAGTCCTAATTGGTGCCTTTCAGCGATGCGCAATGGGATGATAGTGAAGGACATCAGCAAAGCCCTCTGAGCACTGGCCAAAACAGCTGTTCATAAGTGACGAATAGTGGTAAAGCAAGACCAAGAGAAAGGCCCAATATGTAATTGCACCACTTCCGTCCTGTACTGCTTTTACAAACACAGTGGCATGAAACGTTATAACTCATTGTTCCATTATCTGCACTAGAGAGACTTGGTACAATGGTTATCCCGTCTTCCCTTGTTCACAAAACCTCCATATGCACAATCTTTCATTGCGCTTATCGACTAAGTTACCCGCTGCGAGCACGACTGAACTGGTGCAGAAGGGCTTTATGAATCACGACTGTGGCTTGGCTGAAATGGAATGCATTTGTTATTGTCGCTGCATGCCTACAAAAAAAGCTGTCCCGTGTAATTGCAGTTGCTACGGAAAGAATGTGAGATTTCTTTATTTAGAGATTTTTCCATGGATTTTAACAACAAACCAAGGCAGATAACAAAAATACTGTGGCCGCATCTTTAAGAAATATTGCGCACAACAAGAGCATGTACTATGGCTTTATTGGTTTTGCAGACCACATAGAGAACCAAACCCCACATATCGAATTGTATAGGCACACGAGTAGAAATGTCAAATTATGGGTCATGCAAACGGTGACCCTGAGCTGAGTTTTGGAAGGATTTAGGGGCATATTCGTCCGTGTGCTTATGTCAGAAGAGATGCACTGCCGTGCAATGTTTTGGTTGTGTAGATTCTCCCCTTGTGCCACTTGCGCACCTTCATGAAATGTATGCACTCTGGGTGCAACAACCTTGAAATGAGGGCATTGGCTGACAAATGTGTCAGTGCATCCATTCGACCATAGACTTAAGCGTCTATTCTCTTCCGCGCTCCGGGGGGCTGTACTAAGGTCTAGCGCCTCTCGAAGGCATAACACCCTATTGCATTTTTGAGTCATTTCACAGCCGCTGACGAGTGATGGCCGTCACCGGCATGCCATGTAGACACGGCGGGAGATCACCTGTCCTCATCAACTGTGCATCGGCTGTATATTGTCCCTACAATATTACAATGGTGGCCAGACATTGACATCATAGCATAATAATTCTTATATGACCTGTGAGAAGCATTTCCATAATGCTGTTGGGACTGATGACAAACAATACAGTCATGTTAACAATGGGGCGTGAGTTATAGATTTTTGTGTTTTGCAACCAACCGGTGCACTCCTTGCACATTGCGTTGCTCGACAACCTGTTCAACACTCAGTTTGTACCATGTCCTAAGCATTCACTTCCTGGCAATCTCTTTTGCAGGGCAGTCAGTCAAGTGGTCCGGCATCTTTTAGTGCAGATGCGGTGCTATTTAATTTTTGTCCTCCATTTTACCCCAGGAGACCAGCCCACAATTTGGAGAGTGCAGCTCATTCATGCATTTACACTATACATAGCAAGTGAACCAATTTGCATCTGCGGCGGAGCTGCACACACTGATAACTTCTGGATCCATGACGCAAGTTAATTTTACAATCAAATTGTGAAATATTTTTCTAATGGAATCTCAATGGAAGTCAAGTCTCATGAAAATTCCACAATCCGAAAATTAGGGCCACTCTCAGACTGACTGAAACACGTGTCTTTGGTCGTTGCGCATGAACTTCCTGGTTACAGATGGTGGGTGTGTCTGAAGTCTGGACGGGAGAATCAGAGCATCTTGAAAGTACGCAAGAAAGTTGCGCAAGGAATTGATTTAAGCGTGAATGGGGGAGCTTGTCTCTTTGAACCTTGCCCATGTGCACATTGACAGTATGCAAACTAGCATCTCTCCAACAGATAGTTGCAATTAATTTTGTAGGACTTGAACAGAACTATACATTGAGTACAGCGCTATATATTTTTGTGTGGCCCAAATTATAAGTTCTCACAAGTATTTCATCTATGTTGATTAACATGTCTTGACAGAACCCAGGGGTTGATTTTGGTGACGTCTCTGAGCGCTTGGCCTTAAGGAAAAGACTGCAATGTCGAAGTTTTCACTGGTACCTTGAACACGTCTACCCTGAGATGCGAATCTACAACAACACCATCACATATGGAGAGGTGAGAAAGATCCTTTGTAATTCTAACAGCGGCGTGCTTTCAACAGACGAAGAGACCTTTAACTTTGGCTCATACGACAGAAAATGAGCCTGTGAAAACTCTGTGTGGGGTGCTCATTACAGATAAACCTTGGTCCACAACAAACCTCCACGGAGATAATTAATATCTTGGTCTTTAAAAAAGTGTTCAAACACATTCTGACAATTCCAGGCTTTTCCTTCTCATTACGTATTACGCAGAAAAAGACACGGACTGTACATGAATTACAGATTGTATAGTGTACAGGTCCTTTTGCCAAGCAGAATTCTATGTATTTTTTTTAATCCAAAAATGAATTTTAATCAAACTCTTATAGGTCCTCTATTCCAATGAGATTACCGTGGCCCAGAGTCTTACCTGTCAGTGCCTTTTTCTGCGGTGCAAACCAAACCATCGGGCCAGAACCTTCTCGACTATTGCGCATGATGGACATGTCACGACCAGGAAATGAACTCATATTCATTCAAATCACATAGAACAAAAGCTCATGCTTGATGCACGGCACCATCTGGGAGCATAGCTAACAGGCAGAGACAGGGAGTGGTCACAGCATAATAATATCCTATTATGACATAGAATGGGTTTTTGCTTTGGGATTTAAAAAAAAAAAAAGATTTAATAGGGTGGACATGCTTAGACGTAAATGATTCCCTAAAAATCAGAGACAAATATTTTTGCTTTATTTTTCCAGGTGTCAGACATAGACAAGAAATAGAAACAGATTCAGCAGTAAAATGAATTTGAAAATATACCAAACCATTTGTCTTCCAATTTAAATTAAACTAAAACGTCACAAATTTGGAGACGTATGAAGCGATAAAATGACCTGAAATATACTGTCAAGATGACAAAGATACACTCCTCTGGATACAAACTTTATCCAGTTGTTTAACCAGTTGTGAAACAAACAACAACTGAAAGAGGCCCAGGTGAAAGCATCATAAAATGAGTCTTAGGCTAGATGCAGTTATTATAAAGAAATTATTTAAATATTATGGCTGAGTCACTTTAATGTATTCAGTGTACCTGTTCCTCTACTTTTGCTCATCCAAAAATATGGTGTACATGCTGTATTATACGATACTTGAAAATGAAAGTAGAAGTATTGGGCACTTTTCCAATATTCATCTGTTAAAGGGGAAGCCAACCCCAAAATGATCTTTACAGTAATGTGTTTTGTCTTGCCCCACTAATCTAAACACACCATTCTGATTGTGTTTGTGAAATTTGAGTTACTCACTGTAATCAACTGTGATTTCATTTTCAGTCGACAGTAAATGGCAAAATGGCCGCCCCCCTCAAATGGACAAAAAGGGGTGGATTTTGCTGCTTAACTCATATTCCATAATTAAATATGAAGCAGAATGCCTCGCTTTAGAATAGTGGAGACGCATAAAACATAGTACTGCGAATTTCTCCATTGTGAGACAAATAAAGGTTTTCTTATCTTCTCATCTTACCGTCAAGACAACTTTTGATCAGTGAGCAACTTTGACGTCATTTTCAGTCGACAGCAAGCAGCAAAATGCAAAAAAGTAATAAAATTGCAAAATAGGAAATCATTTATTTGTATTATTGGACAGAAACCTCTCTTAGTGCTTGGTTAGTAATCGCCATTAATTCTGAAGCCAGAGAAAGTAAGTGAGCAAAATGCTCTGTTAAAAAAAAAAGTCAATTATTTTGATTGCTAATTTCTAATCAAATTGACGAAAGGTTGAAAACTCACTGAGAAGTTCATATGAAAGAATTTCATGATGCAATTAATGTTTTGTCGCTATGTTCAACAGGTGTTCTAAAAACCTTTTATTTTGTAGTCAAAAGTTTTAAAGCTTTCAAATGAATAAAATATTTCAAATGAATGGACCATTTGACCTTATATTGTGGCTCTCAGGTGAGGAACAGCAAAGCAAGTGGCTACTGTCTGGACCAGGGCTCTGAGGATGATGACAAAGCAATCCTCTATCCGTGCCATGGCATGTCCTCACAGGTCTGTTCCGCAATTAAGAAGGGTGTACTTATTTGCAATGTTTTGTCATTTCTTTTATAAAACAGTAATTGCATTGCGCAACACTACTGGTGTATACCTTTTTTTATCCCTAATTCTTCTGCTTGATTGTGGGAAGCAATCAAAGTTGAGTCATCAGTGGTGTTCACTGCATAGAAATGATAGGCAGTCGTTTAACACTCCACGCACTCATAATTGTACTTTTCAATGTGGCACATTCCAAAACACAAAAGGGAGATTCACAGAGATAATGGATTGCACTCACTTACAGTAGCATGTTGTGGCAACAAAGTGAAAAACATTATTGGCAATTTGTTTGTGTTGATAACTTTTTGGTTCACTTTATGGAGCTTCTGCATTCGCGAACCGAAATCTGTTGGTTTTTGGTTTTGTCTGTCTATATTTCGCTCTCACCTCTAAGTGTTAGAGTTGTTGATTTTACAATGACTTACGGGAAAAAGTGGCTGTCCTAAAAAAACAATATGCTATTTATTTAATTTGCTGAAAAAGGATTTTAAAATGCTGGTGCTTCACCCTGCGTCGTTTTTACCTACTCATTAATTTCTGTGAAATGGTCTTAGCATGTCTGAGGTCCCATCTAGATGAATGGAACTAAAATGTTTCATGTAAATCCAATTATTTTAAAACATTTGTTTCGCTGAGCTATTTTGTGTTTCACACATGAATCCCAACAGAACTGCAGTGGAACTGCACGATTGAAATGCACGACTTGTGTATATCCTGCGATTGGCTGGCAACCAATTCAGGGTGTCCCCCGCCTACTGCCCGATGAAAGCTGGGATAGGCTCCAGCACCCCCCGCGACCCTAGTGAGGATAAAGCGGTTCGGAAGATGAATGAATGAATGACTTGTGTATTTCATAAATGCATATGGATTTGAATGGTAAATGAATTGCATACGCATCAAGCTTTTGTCCAGGTACCGCCGAGC
>CAAKHF010001111.1:1574-45743 GCA_901007745.1 Hippocampus kuda | reverse complement strand
GCGGGTGGGAAGGTGTAGGAGGGGGTGAGAGAAAGCGCGAGGGAGCTTGACAGACACGAACAATCCGGCAGCCAATTAGGGAGGAGAGTGATGCAGTTGCCTAGCAACCAACATCAAGCAAGAGGAGGAGGGGGCGCATTGAGGGGGATGGGGTGCTGTATTGAATAGGCATACACCATCATATTTATTGAATCGATGGACATTTATCAATATTTGCACTGTGCCAAGGTCCATGTGTTCTAGCGGTTAGCATGTTAGCGCTTTTGATAGATAGTCTTTTTTTCATTACAAATCCTTATTTTTCACCCAGGTAAAAGTTATCTCATCAGGGTCAAACAGTGGCCATCACAAAATCTTAATATACAGGCAATGTTTCAAGTCACATTTGAGCATTATTGCAAATGTAAAAAAAAAGTTTACTGGATTGTGACGTTGATTTATGATGCTCATTGCAAACCTCCCAAAAAAGGGGCAGATTAAGCTAATTAAACGGCTAATTAAACCGCTAATGAATGTGCTAATGAAAGCACTCTACGCTTGTAATGGGAGGAGAGGACACCGCCCACCCACATCCCTCACACACACACACACACATACACACACACACACACACACACACACACACACACACACACACACACACACACACACACACACACACACACAAACGACTGATTTTTTTTGTACGCAAATAACTGACGAACACGCACCTAAAATACTCACACTTCATACTAAAATGGTCTCATACACGACACTCCGACGAATACATGTGCCTTAGTAGTGTACTGTCTCAGTTGCGCGTGAGGCAATCCTGAATTATTTCCCTGACAGGCAGCCCCTCAAGTGGCACAAGAACGCACACTCAGTTTGTAACTCATTTTTTCATTTGTTTTCATATTCATTGCCAAAAAGTACTTTTCATGCAAATGGTTAAGATGATACTGACATAACAGCGTGTTGTTCAAATTAGTTGGCATAGAAATTTTGAACGGCATCATTAACTGAGGACTCCCTGTAGGTATCCAGATACATGGCAAACCAGTTACAGCTGCATTTTCTATGAATATACAGTGCTAGTTTGGAAAAACATCTGAAAAGATGATTGTGACACTTTCAGGAGACAAATGACAAAGAGAAGTAGAAAATTTATTGCAGTATTTGTTCCACCCCCCTCAAAAAAAAGGTTCTGAATCCCCTTTTGCTCTTATTACTAAGGTGACCTAAGACAACAAATATCTACATTTACAAAATATCCTTCTGCAATAGGCCACATATATACTGCATGCGTAGTTCGAAATAAATTATATTCAGAGGACTCTGCCATTGTACAGCATGGACAAATAAAAGTGAACAAAAATAAAAATTATTTTCTCTCCTTTTTTTTTCTTTTTCTTTCAAATATCTAAAAGCTTGAAGGGGAAAAACATTAGGTGCTAGTAGTATAATAAACTCCAAAAAACACTTTAATAAGAACATCAAAAAGACTAGTTTCCAACATTCACTTAAGGTTTTATTCTTTTTTTTTTGTTTTGTTTTTTTACAGTTTTGTCTTCAGAGATATAAACATTGTTTAGTTTTTCTGTTTGTGTTAAACTATGATACAGTGGGAGTAGAAATGAGTGACTAGAATCGGCTGCACAACAGCGAAGGAGCTCCCACGACAATGTTGACCAAACATTTCCCCCCCTCCAGGTCTCTTCTGGTAAAAGCCTTCCAACAGAGGGTTTAAACTGGAGCCTATGATTTCCTTTCAATATGCCTTCTGGATCCTATATCCTCTCTGTGCGTGTACACATTTAAACACAAACATGAGCAGTCCCTCTCATATAATAATAATAATAATAACAATAATTATAAGTCTTTTTTGAAAGAAGAACTCATGTAAAAGTATGTAGTGTCTTGTGTTTTGCTTACAAAAATGAGGAAGAGGAAGAGAAAGGGTGAGAATCCAGTGAAGTTTGGCCGTGTTGAAGGAGGCGGCAGGGGATTGGGAAAAGAGGAGGAATTCAAGAAACAAACAAAAAAACAAAAACAAAAAACAAAAGCACAGGAGCCATTAGCTCGCTCCTCCTTCCCGTGCTGCGTACAGTGACCGTAAAGTCTGCACTACTTTGTTGCTAAGTTTGTGGTTGCTGGTCAAGGAAATCTTCTTGTAAATGACGTCCGACTCCTTGATAGTGTCCACCCAAGGCACCAGTTTGCGACCGTCGCGCTTTTTGGCCTCCGCCCATGGCCCCGAGTAGGAGCCGGCCATCCAATGGATGGCGTAGCCGCTGGGAGTCTTGTGGACCACGCGGGCGATCTGCGGCCGGTCCTTGTATTTGGGGCAGCACAGGGCAATCACGTCCATCACGTCCACTGTCTCGTTCATTCGGCCCGGGTCTGATGGGTCGCCTGTTCGTCTCGACCTCCGAGAAGACTACAAGGGGGCAAGAGGACAATGATGGCAGAAGTGAGCACACTTAATGCTTGTGGGAGAGATTAAGGGATGTCCTGTAATTGTTCTTGCATCAATTTAGCCGTTTTCACCTCTAAAATTAGTTAATTAAAATTGCACATTTACTTGCATCCCAATAAATTTTATCACAGCAACTGAAACACACTCACTCAATCTCTCATTCTCATTCATACACATGCAAAAGCACACACACACTCAAAATGAAAAGTTAGTCACTCAGACTATGGAAATTTTTCACAAGCGAATGAAGAAAAACAATCAACCACACACACTGCTGAAGAGCCCTCTCAAGTGAAAAATTCACTCACTGAAACACTACTACTCTGCCCGTGCCAAAACCTGATACTGTACTAAAAAAATAGCTTTGGCGCCATCCGATGGCGTTTTGTGCAAAGCACCCACTTTCAAAAAATATTGCATCAACAGATTACTCTTATGCTGTGCTCCAGAAAAGTGGGTTTCCAACATCTGACCAGGAAAAGTGCACTGGAACACTACTCTAACTGGGAGGTCCAAGTTGCGAAGTCGGAGAAAAATATCTACCCTGATGTATGGATGGGCTGATATTACATTCTGATGGTATGGTAACAATTCGCAAAAATATCACACAATTAAAATTACAGTTCTAAAATGCCCTATTTAAATCTGTCTCCCTCACCCTCTCGCTCGCTCCCTCTCCCATTTATTTTTTAAAGGACAATATACATTAGTCGAGATCAAAAGTCAGGTGTATTCTCTCTTCGTCCTTACTCCCTCCTCTCGCCTGTGTGTGTGTGCAACTGCTCACCTCTCCCCCCTCTGCACAGCTGAGGAGGAGAGGGGAGGAAAAAAAACTGGTCTCTCATAATTAACCTCAAATAGGCGGCTTCTGTGAGGTTCTCTACAAACAGGCATTCGATACAATAAAGGCGATTTAAATGCCGTAACAATGGCTTTTCTGTAAATCAACCTATATTAATTTAAGTTAACTGCAAATAAACACAATAGAATAGTGTTTCTTTCCATTTTATTTTAAAACTAACTCAGCTTTACTAATTCAAAATGTAAACCAAAAAACCCACATTATGTGCAAATTAAAAATGAAAACGATTAAGATAATAGTACATTCAATTTAGATGCAACTTTCAAACTTGTCTCAGCATTCATAATATGTTTATAAATAATGGCGCAAATTAAATCGAATAAAATTGAAAATTAAACACTGTCTTTCTTATCTTTACATAACATAAGAAAGATACACAACCCTTATTTATCCAAAATGTTTTGCTTTGATTCACTAGCATGAACAATTTAAAAGTGGGTCAAGAAATATGCTGTTTTTTGATTTCTCGAAAAGTAGTGTTTTTGGACAAGCAAGGAATCTGCCAGACAGCGATCAAGTGTTTCTCCATAGGTCTCACCCCCGGAGTCCGCTCGTCACTGTCACTGTAGTCGTCATCTGTCTCTGGTCCTGCCTGATTACGCGGACTAGGTCCCGACAAGGGTCCCGAGCCTCCCAGCAGGGCATTTATGGCTTTGTTTCGGATGTTGGCGCTTGCTGACGCTTCTCCCTCCTCATCTTCCTCGTCTGGGTCCAGATGTTCCATCAGCACCTTGAACTACATCCAGGACAAATGTCAAAAGCACTGGTCAGCGGGTCGTCCAGTTGCCATCAAGTGGGATCAAACGTTGACATATGCAACTCGAATGCAGCACATCTCAGATATTAGTGTTGGTAAGTTTTTTATGGGCTTGGTATGCTTCACTTCATAGTACCGGATTTCACAAAGGATTTTTCAAATAATAATTTTCACATTTTCTGAGTCATTAGTGTCCCTAAAAAAAAATAAAAAAAAAAACCTCCTTTCTAGGGATGCACGATAACTACCGGACCAATAATGGGAAAAAATTACCTTACTTGTGACTTTTTTAACATTTTGTATATATATGTATACATATATATGTATGTATGTATGTATACACACACACACACACACACACACACACACACACACACACACACACACACACAAACACAATAATTATTTATATAATTAATATTCTAGATATATAATTAAATATTTTTAATTCACATTAAAGGAAGAGCGAAAATGTAGTTTTCTGAAAATGACTGCCTACACTGTACAACAAACCACTGACAAGATTGGCCAGGTGAATGAACATTAGGTATGATTTTTATGTGTGTAGGGGTCTCAAAACTATTATTATATTAACACTATATTAGTCAAGCAAAAACTTGGTAGTTTTACCTTCTGAGCATTTCATATGCAACATGCATTTGGACTGGTGCTGGTGGTCGGTCGGACTATTTGTAATTTCACCACAGGAATAATACATTGTTAAACAATGCAATATTTTTATCTTAATATACATTAATATAATTGCAACTATTATGCACCAGGTTGCCCTTTGTTTTTGGAGCACATATTGTGACGTGGTTATCAACATTTAAGTTCATATAAATTATTTCCATCATCACTTACATCGAGGTACTGTTTGACGATACGCCTCTTGACATCTTCTGTTAGTGTGGCGCGCGCCATGTTGTTGGAAATGAAGTCGAGGGTTTGTCGCGGGTGGAAGTAAACGTTGACTTTTCGGTTCACCGCCTTGTCATACACCTTAGCTGACTCCGTTGGAGAGTACTTTTGAATTTTGCTGAGGAAAGAGTAAAAACACAAGAGTTACAAACAGCACTTTTGTAATATCAGAACCCGGGGAAGTCTTACAGTGCATACCCGTCTGAGAATCCATATTGGTTCTTCAGATGCTGTTTGAGGACCAGCAGCAACAGGATGCCTTGAACAGAGTTGGTAAAGTCTAAGAGGCTAGCGGGATTGTCCGGTAGGCGCCTCATGACCCTCTCCGTATCATCCACGTTCAAATCATCAAGGTCTGACTCTGACTCAGAGTTCTCCGAGTCAGCTACTGGTTTTCTGGGCTTTTTGGGCCGCTGTACCACGTCGTCGTCTTCGCTGTTGTGTCCCTCATCGCTCACAGGGGAGTTGCAGTTCATTCTTTCATCATCGTCCTCACCGTCAGATGTGCTCTTCCACTCCTTCACCTTCTCTTTACGCCTTGGCTCTTTTAACAGGAGCTGAACAGAGGAAAGAACACACGACCACAATGTGACTATTCATCATCACCAATAGTCTTAATCCAGTGGAACCGTCAAAGTTGACCAATTCATTCTTTGATGATCTTTGACTTCACAGTTGTTATTTCAAAACAATATTCCCCATAGGTAATTGACTACAAACAGTGTATTACAGCCGCAGTGTTTCCAACCTATACGTTGAACTGTGGCGGACCACCACAACTGAATTTTGGCTGTCATGAATACATTTTGGAGCTACTTGTCAATACGTAATCAAATATATCATATTTTCTTGGTAGGAGATTGTGCCGTTCTGCTCCTTGAGTGTGTCTGCTAATCAATACCACCGTTTTCATTGCAGAAACAATAGTGCTAACAGAGTATTGAAGTGACTGAGTGACTGAAGTATCAAAATTTAAATTTGAATGTCCATTTTAGAGTATAAAATCTAGTATCAGGGCATCAACATTTCAGACAGTGTCATTCCCAACACCACACAAGCAGGCGGAATGGCCGCATTGTCACAGCATATTCGGTGCTCATGTTGTTGTATTTGTATGTATTTTCACTTGGGAACACCACTCAATATGTTTGGCGAACCCTCTCCAATGCCATAAGTGGCATTTTTTGTTTCTATGGTTATCTAGACACGTTCCAATTTTGCCATCACTGGTACCGAAGAAAAAGATTTGCCAGGTTTTGTTGTACTTTTGAGGCAGACAATCTTGGATGAACTAAATATTTTACCCTTTTTAGAGGTTCCACTGTATGTTTTTAATAGATGTGTCCAGCATATTTGGCCAAGCTTGCTTACCTCCGTAAAGGTCTGAAGAAGATTGCTCCCCGAAACCGAGAGGCAGATGTCTATGTGGTGCATAATGAAGAGAGGCTCCTCCTGGCTCTGGTATGGGAAGTAGGCTAGGTTGTCCGCTATGAACAGCAACATATTCACCTCTGTCTTCTGCGCAATGAAAAGGAGATAAGCTGATGTTAAAAAAGCTCACATTACTTAGGTTCAAGCTTTCAGGTCAGAAAAACTCACGGCGCTGTCATCAAATAGGTTTAGCAGCGAGATGAGGAAGGCCCTCCGATGTTGCCGGTTGGTGCGGATCATGGTGAAAAGATGGGAGCAGAGCGCCGAGTGTGTCTCATCCTGCCTGAAGCCTCGAATGATGGTCTTCCGAGACATCTCGATGGACTGCTGCAAGTTGAATGACATCTTCATCCCAGCCACGGCCTTCATCTGTAGAGGATAGAGTCAGGAGAAATGAAAGGTCATCAATATTTATAGACAATATGAAACATTTCAACTGATAACGATAACTGTTAATTTCTTGCTTTGTATGGCCGATATGAAAACCAATATGAGAAGTTTTTTTTCTTGTTAGTATGCTACAAATATATCTGTTGTAGCATCTTAAAAGAGTTAAAACATTTAAATCCGGGAACAGAGGATGATCTAAAAAAAGTGGTCAGCGACAATGTATACTACTATCTGTAGTCTTGCCACTTCAGACGGTGAGGCAATGAGCAAGTTCAATTTAAGGCAAATCAAAAAGGCTGGATGGATGAGGAGAAAATGAGAGTGGCTGATGGGAACAGGTACATTTGTGAATCCAAAACAGCGAATATGTATGAATGTCTGTCATGCCAACTCACATGGATGAATCCTGTGTACTTCTTGTCGATTTCCACTAGTTGCTGATCGGCTTTGTTCCTCATGCTGGGCTCCGGGTCGGTTCCCATGGCAATTAGGTACGGCACACACTGATGCACAAATTGGATTACACGTGTTCTTTCCGACAGTCTTTAAATATTAGTGTGACAATGGGGACAAATCATAATAAGCGTCTTACCTGCACCGGATGGATGAGACCCTGGTTTAGTGTGAGCGCGATGACGTTGAGCGCAAAGTGCCGTACGGTGGACTGCGTGTGAAAGAAGGCCTCCAAAACCTGCTTCAGGTAAAGCTGCATAATGGAGCTGCTCATCCCGGAAGAGATGTCCCCCATCTCCTTCAGATCCTCCTGTTTAGAAAGCTTTTTCCCTGCGAAAACAGAATTTTCACCCCTATGAGACATTGAAGCACTGATGTAGCAAATTATGCACTTCATTGAGTTGTGGAACATACATTCTCGGTCAGCTTCCTGCATCCTTGAGTCCTCCTCCTGTAGGTATGTTTGGAGGTTTTTGAGGATGTGGAGTTTGAGGTTAATGGACGAGGTACTGTCAGCCAGGATGCCGTTGTACAAGGTCTTGACTTCAGGCACAAACATTTGGCTGGGGTGCATGATCACGAGGAAGCCTGAATGATGTGAGCAACCACATTTTGACATGACAGATTCAAAGCTCCTTGAACTTGAGTCTGGTAGCAAAGTTCATTTAGTTCAGTTGTTCAATTAGAATAAGTGAAAATCATATTACATAGACTCATTAAACATGGGAAAATACTTGTCAACCAAATCTACCCAATGAAAACAATATTAGGATTATTTTTTTTAATATATATTTTAATTTCTTGAGACAATGAAATTAACGGTTAAAATTATTAACATGTATAAGAAATAAAACCACAAAATGCTGCACATCCTATAGAGTCAAACTATATGACTTTGATTTTTAGAATTTAACCACTGAACAAAATTAAGTTTTCCATATTTATAAATTCTAAGTTAATTGAGTTGCACCTGTATGGACAGGGAGGCCCTCGGTTTACAACTGAGTGACATCACCCAAAAGTTAGGAATGTGGTGCAGTCTATCACTAACCTACACTAACAGTCATAATTACAGAAAATATTTGTTTGAAAAAGACTTGCAAGCCATTAAGTTAAAACAATCAAATGAAAAACAAAACACTGCGGAAAATGAGTACGCCTGCTTGCTTTTCGTAACCTTAAACGCTAGTATTCCGGGACTGTTGAAAACCGAGGGACCCAAGAACTAGCTACTACTTACAGGTTTTTGACCTTACCTAAGCCAATGATAGCTTTGGTCTTGACTTCCTCATCCTCATGCTTGGTGAAGTACAGAAGAAGCTCCAGAACCTTCTCCTTGATGATGATCTGCAACCCCCCCAAAAAGGTACACATTTTTATGATGTTGCCAGGCTCCGTGTATCAATACGGGGAAACAATGGCGGGGCAAATTCAGACCGATACTACATGGACAAATGTATTGAGACATGTGACCATTACATCTCTTAGAAGTGAAAACAGAGGAAAGAATATAAAGGTGATGCACCGAGTGAAGCTACAAGAGCTTCCACTCTTTCGGAAATACTTTTCTAGCCTCTTTTATGCAGCCTCTAGAAGTTGCCTTTTTTTTTTGGTCAAGTTGTTTTATACCGATTTTATACCGCTTGTTCTTATGAGGGTCACGAGTGAGCTGGAGTCTATCCCAATTGACTTTGGATTGGTCTGCAGTCAAACGCAGTGAACATAGAGACAAACAATCACTCACAACTATGGACAATTCAAAACGTTTGAGCTAAAGGTGCAACAATTAACCAATTAAGCAACAATTACTTGATTATTAAATTAACCAACATCTATTTTGATCATAGAAAAACCATTTTGAGCCATTGCAAACATCTTTTATATATAGTTTTTTTTTTTGGTTTGTTTTCCTGGCATGGTACGTAGCAAACCACTAATTTAATCACAATCATTTTATGTTTATGCACTTTCTGCGCTGTGAATTTGAAATGCCCTTTTTGCTTATGGGGATGAAAATATAAAAATGTTTATTCAGATTAATGGATAAATTCAAGATATAACTGACAGTTTAATCAATTATTAAAATAATGCTTAATTGCTACATGAACCCAGACATGTTTTGGAGGATGTGGAAGCCAGAAAAAAACCCCAGAATAGAAAAGATGGTCTGATTTCAACAACACAAGAAAAAACCAACAAAAGTGAGTCCACTCATCAGCTATTTTGACAGCAGCACGAAACGCATCTTGGGATATTTTCCCCATCCAAGTCTTCTCAAGTCAGTGACCGACATGGACGTATATATGAATGGACTAGCAATGCCACTTAATCGCAATCGAGAGAAGTGAACCCACCGGCAGAAAGCCTGTCCAACTTAAATACATTGCTTTCTCCACAGCATTTTCATGTGATATTTCTGTCTCTATGGTGAAAATGTCATGTATGGCATGCGTTTATAACAATAAGTCTGGGAAAAGCGTGCCCTTAATAAAAACAAAACAAAAAGGAAATGCAAACAAAAAGCTTGCTGTGAGTGAATCCTGAATAAATTAGTGAATTAGTGAGCATCTTAAATATCCTTGCCCCATTCCACAAAGCATCACCAGGGTGTGTGATCAGGCTGTTCCAACAATTCTTAATATTTGGAGTATTTTGACAAACTCATATTACAGACAAATTACTAAGACAGTTGGAAACTGCTGAAAAACAGTATGCTACCTTGGATGGGCCCTTGAACTCCTCCAGGTCAAAATCAAAGTGTCGACCCAGGGCACCCACAGTGAATAGTGATCTCAGTATTACAGGCTTGTTTGCTGCCAACGTCGTGCTGTTCGGATCCTCTTGATGCTGGATTTTCAGCCTACTAAGAGCACCTATGAAAAAAAAAGAAAGGGGGGGAGAAGCAATGGTGAGCTAAGAAGTGCAGTAAAGCGGAAACGTTACACATGGAGAAATGTGTATCTCACAATAGAATTTGTTGAAGCAGGCCCAGACAAACTTGTAGTTGTGTGTCACTTTGTTGACAACAGCCCCCAGACAGCTGACACAGTGCTGGACCACCTATACAAAAGTGAAACACAGTTCTAGTGCACATGTCATAGAGTATCAGGGCAGTGATTCCCAACCACTGTGCCACAATTACGCAATTTCAGGTAATTCATTTTCCCAAGACGTAGATATACACACATTTTTTTTCAAGCAAGAGTGTACAGGAGGATCTGATGCAAATTCTGACTGAAGGATTTAAAAATAAATAAATGAATGAATGAATGAATGAATGAATGAGAGAGAGAGAGAGAGGGAGAGAGAGAGAGATCGCAACAGCTCTGATCCCAAGTTGCAAATGCAAATACACCGCCCGCGATCGATTTGGGACCAGTCCGCGGGCTACCGGTTGATCGCGATCGACTGGCTGGCCACCCCTGATATAAAATAATAGTTTCACTTTCTAAAACGAGAGAAAATTTGTTGGCATTTTTCACAAAATTATATTTTTTAGATGTACCCATGAACTTTGTGTATCAATAAAGGTGTGGAAACACTGAGCATTCATGTGGACTCTCCTCAACATACCGTCATGCCATATTTGATGATGAGCTTCATGAGGTCCTCTTCGATCGTAGCAAGGAACGTCTCGCTGGGGTGCTCCATTAAAGGCACAACCAGCTCCAACATCTTTGCCACGTTGCAAATGACCATGAAGTCGTTGGCAGTCTGCGGAAAACACAAAGGCGATTAGTTTTGACTCCAATTAAAGTGAGCTAATACGCAGAGGACGTATTGAGACAAACAGGACACTTACGTGACACTTGGTGGTTAGGTAAGGCTGCATGGTCATGGCGTGTTTTACCATGAGTTGGGCCCTGATCTTACTGAACAGGTACAAGGTTGTGATGCAGGCCACTAAGCGGGTGGAGTTCACACCCTTGCTCTCTGCATGAGAAAGACGAAATATTGACATTCAGTGCAAGTTGAGCAGTCTTCCCAAAGTTGAAGGCCTTAGAGCTCACAAAGGCTTTTTTTACTCTCCCTTTTTATTCTGCCGCTATAGGGGATCTAATCATTAAGTTGGCAACAAACACCGAATCGGCTCGCTTCGTAGCACGAACATCTCGTCATGGGGAGAGAGATGATTTGAACCGGTGTGGGATAATGCTTTGGTTTTGACCAACAAATGTCACAGATCTATTAATACACCTGGCAACTGTTTTAAATTGTGAAAAAAAAAACAACACGCATACATCACTTTAAATAGGGCCTGTACATCCATTAAAGGGTTTATAATCAATTTATTTTGAAAGTCACCCCTTCGAGCAATCAGTGGTCCGGTCGGAATTGCAAATAAGAATCTGTCAATCAATTGTCTTACCTGGATTAATAAATGATGACTAAATAAAACAAATCAACATACAACCTTAATTAAAGAGCTTACTTGCCTGCGAGAGACTCTTCGTATTTTAAGATGTGCTCCACAAGATTGTCCACCAGCTGAACGCAGGCCTTTTTGGCAGGTTTGTATGCAGCGTCCTCCTCAGATTTGAGAAGCTAACACAAAAGGGACAGGATGGCATGGTGCTTAATACCAACAATGGTTTTACAACACACCAGGCTCTTGCCATTACACTTACATTGGAAAGAAGCTGCTCAAACCAGTCATAGCCGGTATCTCGACAGGCCGCAACCACATCAGTGATGTTGAGGATCTTTCTGGTCATGGTCTCCTTGTCGTGGGCTGGCGTCGGTGTGAACCATAACTTCTGGAATGTCTCATTCACTAATTTCTTTGGGGGGAAAAACATCAAGAGTGAATTGCATGCATTTATTTTCAAAACAATGTTCACAACCCAAAACAGTGCAGTGAGCCTACCTTGATTCCTTCCTCATCATTGACCCTGCGAATCATTCTGACGCACATCTCTGTAATTTTACTGAAGGTGGGCTGCTCCAAACAGATGTCTCTCAGGATCTTAATCACTCGCTTCCTTACACTGATACCAGTGTCCTGCAGGGCACACATTGGTTTATGAAACCCCACTGACAGATTTTGTAAACAAGAGGGTGACTGTGAAGAGAGTGGCGTGTTGGAACAATATTTTTATAACACTAGGTGGCAGTGTAGGACTGCAGTGGACAGTGAACTCGAGATGAACCCTATTGATTTCCATGACAACAGGCATAACAATATCAAAGTAACACTTTCAGATCCTGGAAGGAGATATGGAGGGAGTGCGTTTGAAACAAAGCAACTCTATTCTGCAACAATAATGATAGTGGTTTTTTTTTTCTTTCTCGATGTGCACCACAAGCTTTTGCATTTCAAAAAAAGCATGTTGGGTGGTGGCTCACAGTTTATTGTTTAACATTTGTTTCCCACACAAGGGCTTTTTTGATAAGTGATATATATATATATATATATATATATATATATATATATATATATATATATATATATATATATATATATATATATATATATATATATATATATTTTTTTTTTTTGCGATGATAAATGGTTAAAAAATGGATGGCTGGACAGTAAACACTAGGACACTGACTGCATTCTGTTCTCCTGTCATAATCGGAGTTGATACTTGTCGGAATACAAACGGCCACAGCTCGCCGAAGTCCAACTCCAGTGAGTGATATTTTTAATCAGTTGTTTTCATTTTGGTGCTTGTAAATGTCTTCACATGAAAACTGTCATTAGCACTAAAATGTTTGGGGTCATGCATTTATTTTTAAAACATGGTGTGTGCATTTCTGTGTGTGTGCAATGTACATTGTTGAAATGTGACTCACTACTAAGTAAATATTTTGCAAGTGATTCATTCTTTAAAAAAATTAATAAAACAAACTTCTAATATATATTAAAAACACTCCCGTGTACAGTTGTCGCTGCTGTTGGCTTGACTTCTTTTTGACAGAGGACATGTAAATAAGTGGGAACTCGAGGCAAAAAGAATGCCTTGAGTATTTTTTTTCTAACCGAGGTAGTCAAATTAGTCGAGGCCTTATTTCAGGCCAAGTTAGCCTAGTACAATTAAAAATGCAATGTTTTTTACTTCATTCAAATGGTTACTTTTATTAAGAGAAAACTAGAACAATGAAAATGAATGTATTCTTAATTTTTGGGATTTACATTCTACATGTAAGTACATCTATTTTTAAAATATTTTTTTCGCTTTTTTTTAAAAACCTCATCTATGAATGAAAGTTATATGTGGCCCATTAACACAAATATTTGCACACCTCTGGAATATACATGGAGTGGGCTAACACTTACCAGGATCCTCTCGATGAGCATGTCGTAGTACTGCTCGGTGAGCTGCGGTCTGCTTAGCACAAACTTGCCCAGCAGCTCCACGGCTGCCTCTCTTACACTGGTGGAATTGTCCATCAATCGTCCGTGAACTCCGCGCTGCATGTCGGACTGCACAGGCGGAGAAACTTGTGTCACTTTACAGCATGACAAGGGAAGGACAGTAAAAAGGAGAGGTAGTCTTCAACAGAAACATCAAGAGGTACCCTCGCCAGAATGCTGGGGTCCACGGCCACCACCTCCGACAGACACTTCATGGCTTTAGTCCTCACGGCTATGGCACTTTCTCCAAGGACTCGCAATATCTGGGGGTGAAAAAAAACAATACAAATAAACAAAATATAGAAATGTAATTTCAATGGCCATTATGCATTCAACTGAGCATGATTCATTTATATTGTACCCCAAAGTAACAAACAGAAAAGAGGAAACCTGATGATGATAGTCGGAAATTAACATTTAATATTTTTTTTATTTAATACTATTCAATACTTTTTTGTGTGAATGGCAATTAAGAATGTAAAAATATTATTTGAAATATTGACTGTTGATTACATTTTTTCATGGCAGCGATTATTAAGGTCCTCTCAATAAATCCTGTTAGCTGTACAGTATATTAACCATACTGAGCGAAACGACATGGACTACGAATCTGACGCATCGCCCAGGTTCCCCCGAACAATTATCATCGCCAAATTTGCTCAAGACTATTTTTATTCGCTATGAAGTGGCTGTAAAATATAAAGATGGTGAAAACGGGGTACGAGTTTTCATGATTACCTGTGTTAAATAAATATCAAAGCTTTGTGCAAACGGCCTCATGGAGGCCAAATAACGCACAATAAGACAGGAGTCCTCGTAGTCCACAGTGTCGGAGTTCATCCTTGAAGAAAGGAATAGAAGACATTACAAGACTAAGATGCTGCAAAAAAGACACCCAATCACATCACAGCCATTCCAGTGAGATGCGTGCTTACTTCAGTGTGGCAAAATGAGCTGGCGTGGTTTTGATGATATTGCGCAGGAACTTCTTGCGCTTCTCAGCGCGCTGCATGATCTCACCCGTGGTCTCCATTTCCTTGGCATGTTGTGGCCCATCTGAGGAGTCGTCGTCCTTCGGGTTCTGATTTCGCATGGACTTCTCCGCCTCCGTTGTGGCGTCCCGGAACCACTGGGCTATGTAGAACTTCCTTGCAAACTAGAAAGCAAAGTCTGCCTCAATTTCTCATCTTTGTTTGGTATTACTGGTTTCCTCCTAACATGACGCCTTGCATTTATGCCAAAGAGTTCAATCTTTGTCTCATAAGATTGGATAATTTTCTTCCTCGTGCTCCTTTAAGTGCCTTTTGTCAAATTCCAGGAGTGTTGCCATGTGCTTTTTACTAATGAGTGTCTTTCTTCTGGACACCCTACGATACAGGCCTAATTGGTGTAGTGCTACAGAGTTGTCATTCTAGAAGGTTCAGCTCTCCCCAGAGAGGACCGCTGGAGCTCAGACAGAGTTTAGATGGGCATCCAGCTCTAGGAAGATTCCTGCTGGTTCAGAACTTCTTCCATTTAGGGATGACTTTCAAGTTGTCATTATGGGCAGTTGTGTGTAAAATTTTGAGGAAAAAAGTAAATCCGTACAAAACGTTTTTTATACCACAGTGGTTAAATCTTTGGTACAAATTAAATCTCACCACTAGGGAGGCATCGGTATCAGCATTCTCTTCCAAATAGTCCAGTAGAGCCTTTTGCAGCTGCTGAGTTTCATCCCCACCCTGAGACTGCAGAAATATGACAGGGATAAATATTGATCTTTCAGCACAATAACACATATTGAGTTATTGAACCTGTTGTAGAATACGATCAATCGACCGCTGGTCCATCTTGCTGGTGACTGCGTCCTTCCTCAAGCGGGCGGCCACGGTGCCGAGGTAGTCAAGAGATGCCACTCGGAGTGCCATCTCCGTCTGCTTGTTGCTGAACTGGTGCACCTGGTGTAAATCAAACAATGTTTGCAGGCTATTGATATTTTGTAGCATAGAGCAAGGAATAGAAAAATTGTTTCGATTAAAAAAAAAAAAGCCATCCCAAGTGTCTGACATTCTTTCGTCAAAACGCCACTAGCATCAAAAATTACAGCACACGACAAACCTTTTTTTATTTTTTTAAGTCTCACTGAATTGGGAGGGGGTGGGGTGGGCGAGACGAAGTTCACCCTGCCCATCTTTATTGAGGGATTGGCTCAGTCCCAAGTCTAAAAAGTGAGTGTGAACTGCAAAGCATATACCCCCCCCCCAAAAAAAAGAACAAATAAGAACAAAAAAGGATTGCACATTTACTTATGGTGACAGCACTTCACCACCAAGCTGCCAATTACACTTGCGAGTGATGGAGTGGATCCATGTATTTGGCGCATGCAGTGGAAACATCGTCAAACCCAAATAATCTCCTACTCACATTGCACTGACAGTTTCAAAGAGCAATAAAGTATGTAGCAGTTCTAAAGTAAGGCTTTCATTATCATGAAGAACAAAAGTGGAGCTGGCAGATTGCGACAAAGTTAAGAAAGCAAAAATTAAGAAATAAGCAGCTCCTACATGGGGGAGCCTAGAGTGCAAAGACAAAAGTGAGTGTCCATAAAAGCGTGGACTGTAATTTCCCAGATGGAGGCAGCACTTCATAAGTAAGATGCAGAATTACACTTGTCCATTAGTATCTGGGCATGAGACACATGAGACAATTTTAGAACGCCTGCCATGTCATTCTTCAACAACAACAACTATAGTAATAGAATGTCAAAGATTTAACCAACAAATGAGCTGGATGACACTAACCAGGAGTCTGCCAAGTAGACTGAGTAGCAGCTCGGCAGCGGGCCACTCTGGTTTGTTCACCGTCGAGAGCAGGTCCTGGACAAAATTCTCAAACAGAGGCCGATAATCTTCCTCTCCTTGTTTACTGCCACATCTGAGGGAGAATACGGGAAAAACACTGAGACAACAATTCCATATCAGCAGATCCATAAGACCAAACTCAGACTCAGGTGCCAAATAAGTGTGATCGGGAATCAACCAGGATCAGAGAATGGACTTGGTTTCACTTTGAAGGTTACACTGTAATTTTGTTATTCTAACCAAAAACATAGAAAAGGAGTTTGCTTACTTTTTGAGGAATACTGAGAGGAAATTCTGTGCCGTTCGCATTGCCGTCTCATATGAGTTGGTTATCAACACATCTTGGTCCACCTGAAAATAAATACAATGAACATCCATGTACTACATTGAGAGAGCATAGAGGTGCATGTAATTTCTCCGACCTTGCTGTCATGCTCATCTAAAGTGTCTTTGTCGTTGGGGAGGTGGACCACGCACTGGATGAGCTGCAACACCAAGGCAGTCACCATTTGAATGTACATGGGTTCTCCATCCTGGTCAGAGCTGTTCAACCTTGAAAGAGTATGGCTAGGATCAGTATCAGAGCCTCACATAACTGTTAGGGCTTACTCTCAATGTAACTTATCATACCGAAAGTTCCTGAGGGAGCGTTTGCTGGTGGGCAGCCTCGCCAGTGACGTAAAGATCTCCTCCAGAATGAGCTGCCGGTGCTTCTCGTAGCGTGAGAACACCTGGAGGGAAAAAATGTTGAAGTGTGGTGTCTGACATTTACCTCCAAGAACTTCTGCAGTTCTTGGGGGTAAATGTCAGAACACTTACCGCTGTAACCAGTTTTATAGCACACAGCTGCAGCTCACTGACATTTTCCACAAAAAATGGAGTGATTCCCATTGAAGAAACCTGAGGGAGGGAGGGAGGGAGGGAAACAAAACAAAATATAAAGAGCGGAAAATTACTATTAATACAATGTAAGAACAAGCTGGAGCTGAAGACAGTGGCAGTGGCGGTTTGAACTGAACAAATAACTCCAAATACAATTGAGCTCAATGGGAAATTTTGTTTTCAATGTCCCTTGAATGCTTTGCATTGTATGTACCCGGACAACAAAGTACAATTTATCTTTTCACCTGCAGGATGGTGGTGTCGGTGAGCAGTTGGATCTCGAGGAGCTCAGAGATGTTGCTTACAACATCACAGACTTTGTTGTACAGCATGATGATGACACGTTGCTTATGTGTGGAGCATTTGGCACGCTTCGCCTTGGAGCTTAACAAGACACCTAGAGGAACGATTAGATAGATAGATGAAATAGATTAGATAGGTAAATAAGATGGCTAGACCGACATGACATGACGATTGCTCTCGCCAGAGGGCAACATTAAATGGCATCATTATCAGATGACTGTTCGATCCTCACCGCCGTGCGGGTCCACCCTGTAGACGGGGTCGTACTGTGGGTAGAGCGTGTTCTGCAGATGGAACTTGGTGTATTGCAGCACCCGTTCTATGACGTCCTCAATGTAGACGGCCTTCGGCATGTGCGCAGATGTCATGATGTTGAGGGCCGTGAGACAGGCGTCGGCCGACTTGGTCACTCGCTCCATGATGAGGTCTCTCCACAATCTCTCCTCATCCTCTGCGTCATGGTCCTGACATTACAAACGGAGATCAAAAAAAATATTTTTTAAACCTCATAAATAATGAGTCAAATGTGTAAATTGTGTCCTCAAAAGCAGTTGTTTACCGAGCTGCAGACAGTATCAGGCGTTTATTTGAAGGCGATGTTTAATTCAAAGGAAGTCTTTCAAATCAATGTATCAATAATTCAGTGTAGTTGGAAGCGGAGCTGTTTAGGTTTAGACAGACAGGTCAGGACATGTCTATTCTAGTTTGAACGCGTTGCACAGCTGTAAGTCCATGCTAATGTGCATTTTAGCATTCCGAGTCCACAACCGTCGTCTTCTTGATTAGTTGACATGGTTAAAGTTTCATTAAGCTGCCTCCAAAAAAAAGCAAGTGAAAGGGATCAACATCTGTTGTGAGGACTTGCTTTGGATTCTGGGCAAGTAACTTTAAAGAAAATAATCATACATCTATTCTGTTAATCATTCGTCAATTTTAAATTCTTTAGTAAATACGCTTTTTTAAAATTATCACTATTCAGAAGTGGTAATTCATTTGTTTTTAAGTTTTATGTTGAATAGAAAACTGTTTACAGATACATATAAAAGTTGGGCAACAAAAACACAGATGTTTTCTAACATGATGAATAATTGTGATTAATGATTGGGATACCAATATTGCTCAAAATTATTGTGATGATCATTTTGGCCATCTCTGTGCGGTCCTAACTTAACCAGCTCTTATTTTCTTACTTGTCTATTTGGGGCCCCCAGCAACTAACTGGGTTATCTATTCGTGTGGGGCCCAATTTGAGGCTATACAGTACAAAGGAAGTCTAGGATGTGGGGACTCACGTGGTTGATCATGGTGGAGAGCTTGGCTCCATCCTGGATATTCTTTTCTAGTATGTTGAGCAGCTTCACTAGCTTGTCTGATGGGATCTAGATGAAGAGGGGGGGAAAAACGTGTAAATATAATAGTATGATTCACCAACAAAAGTAGCTCAAATGAACTAAAGATATGATTACCCTGCCGGTGATGCCCATGGCTTTGATTTTGGCTGATTCGCTGCCCAGCTCGTTTAATTGGTGTTTCCCAAGTAGCAATTCCTGAGGTATCTCATCATCATCTGCTGCTGGACACAACCCACTTAGTGAGTGCAAATTAAAGAGGAGGTTCTCAGTCACATTGACATAGGAAGCTCTGATACTTTACCCATGTTGGTGAAATCAACATCCTCCAGGTTCTCCAGGATGCTATCTATGCTGGTTAAAAACCTCTTGAACGTGGACGAGTCCATCAGCTCCTCTTGCGTGAGCTTAGGTTCGTACGCTTTCCGCTTCTTCTGCTTCTCCTTCATTTTTAATTTCCGGGCAACTGAGCAAGAATTGTTATTTGGTCTCATTAAACAAAAAAAGCCAAGCCAAAAGAGGGGAAAAACGTGACACATGGGAAAACAGACCATCGCTCATGCTGGGAGGCGGCGAATCATCTTCGGAGGAGTCCCGGTAACGGCTACCCAAGCCTCGCCGGCCTTCTTTGAGCCCACTTTTCCGATGTTCGCCTGAGACCCGTCGCTCTCTTTCCTCAAAGTCCCATGCCCTATCTTTGTCTCGACGCTGGCGCTTCCTTGCGGCTATGGATATTCAAGAACATGTACCTTAGACAAGGGTTGTCCCGAGCCAATCATACGATCGGAAATCGGGGCCGAAAAGGTGGCTTTCAGCTGAGTGGGGAAAAATATTGTTTTTCTCCATTTAATGACATTTTATAGGTCACAGAGTCACCAAATAATCCAAAACTATAAATACCATGTCAAATTGATCAGCAATGTTAATTTTGTTATATTTTGTTTTATGGGGCAGGCAGTGAACAGAGTGGCAATAAGAGACAGACAGAGACGCACACACGTGGAGAGGGCTGGTCGATAATTCAATATCAAGAGAAAATGCCTTCGATAAAATGTTCCGTAGAAAAGAAAGCGCACACTCAACTTTAGTCCTACAGTACAGGGGACCAGGGTGAGCCTTGGCTCATTTGCACGAGACAAAAGTGCCCCCCTCCAGAACGGAGTGATTTAAACCAAAGTGTACGAAGTGGATGTTAGGTGTAGAGTCATTCCTTTTTTTTTTTTTTTAATACTGAACACACCTGATTACTGATTTGAATTGTCTGCAAAAAAATGCACAATTTTCACCTTAAAGGGGAAGGCGTACCTGCAGACTAATTAGGGTAGAAGTCTGAAAGAGGGGCAGCAACAATTTGAGGACATCGAGCAATTCTCTATAAATACTTTGACAAACAGCGACTATGCTTTCAAAGAACAAGAATCCAAATGTTCAACTTACATTCTCCGTTTGCATCGTCATCTGAGCTGACCTCCGCGTATTTGGGCTTCTCGTTGATCGTACTCCGTTTCCTCTTGTTCATTTTGACTCGTTCGCAGAGAGGCATGGTCGACTCAATCTCCGCAAGCAACTCTGGGGGCAGTTCCTTCAAAACAGCTGGGTCCATGCCGCCTAAAACAGAAAACAAGATCTCATTAGATGCAATATAGGACGACGACATAGGACCAATTGCTATATTAGTAGTGGTAGATACTTTTGCCACATTTTCCAGAGGAAAACCGGTTCTTTCCGGATTTGCTGTGACGAATGATTCTTTGGATCTGGTCAACCGAGAGCTTTTTCAAGACCACAACAGGCTTGGGCCTCTTCTCAAAGTCCTGCACCAGACCCAGCCGCTCCAGTTTCACTTTTGGCTGGCCCCACACGTGACTTTCGGTTGGAACATCACAATACTTGTCGTGTTTGATCTGAAAGAAGAGAAAGCAGTTAGGGATGCTCTACAGTGTTGGTCTGCCATTTAAAGTTAAAAACAAATGCTCAGTTTTGGATTCTGAATATGAAAATATGAAATGGTACAGTGTAAATTAGAGCCGTGCAATATATTGATATATATTGTTGATGCGATATAAAATGTCTTTGGTACTTTATAATCATCTGTCATTTATATCCTCAGATTTACCTTGTCACTACTGAGGGAATCCTGTCATTTCTTTTCCTCTGCCAAGTAATACTTTGAAGAGATACTTAAATACTACTGGAAGCACTGTGTGGAATTTATTTGAATTCTTTGCATTTTACTGCAATCCTTGAAAAGTGATTGTACGACCAACCATTTTTAATGGTATATATTTGCCCATTCGATAGTTCTGTTTTTTTTTTTTTCATTTATCTTTTAGTTAATTGTATGGTCTAAATAAACCATGGATTGTATAAATAATCAGAAAAGATCACAGACAATTCCATCAATTAAATGCAATTTTAAGGAAATATATGGTTTATAGCTCTTATAACGTATATATCATTATCAAGGTGCAAAATTACAGATATGAGGAAATAAAATGTTGTCCATATTGCACAGCTCTAGTGTCAATGGTGCACACTGATGAACTAAGGAACTCTGATGTTAGTTTTCAGTATAGTTCTAGTAACAAATGCTTAAAGAAATACTCCAGTCCAACATTTGTGTTATGTCAAAAAGTAGAGATTGGAAAAAGTCAAGTGTGGCCCATGGGCCATCGGTTGTCCACCTGTGCTTGGAAAACATCTGAGAAACTACAGTGGAGTATTTTTTAAGATTTGTGCCTTGTTGCTCATAACTATACAGGGGATGCTTAATTTATAAACAAGACAAAACACCTACTTTAAAAATGGTTTAGGCGGATTAATGTGTTAAAAATAAACCTCAATACAAACTAAACAATTGAAAATGGGAAGACTAATGTGAAAACAAGAGAGAACGGTGGCATGATTCAGTGAGACTGCAGGCAGTGACAACTGAATGGTTGGAAGTTATTGCTGTTTGGGTCGATCCAGATCACCTTAGGGATCTGGAAGTTCTTCAGTGCGCCACTTTGTCCTCCCAGGAGGTGAGCGGGGAAAGAATCTGGAAACTTAGCGCCGGAGGGAGCGACAGCGGGCTTAAGACCGTCTTGCCTATGGCTGCTACGACCAGGCTCTCCGGCAGAGGACACCCGAAAGCCGGACCTATCTCGGTCACTTCTCAAACGGGTGTTGCCGGTTTCGCTTCGATGCATCCTATCTTTGTCAGATTCCCTCTCCCTGTCCCGTCCGTGTTCCCCTCGGCCCGACGACTTGGGCATCTCCACACGCCTGTCTGAAGACTTGTCATCTTGTCTGGGTTTGGCCGCTTCCCGACTGTCTCCTCTGCCGTCATGTTTATCAACCCTGTTCTTGATGACCTCTGGTCGTCCATCCGGTTTCAAACGCGAGGCGGTGTCATAACCTTCTACGACGGCAAGCCCGCTAGCTGGTTCTTCGGGCCAGCGTTGGGCTTCTAGGGCTGGGACAGGGGCAGCCAGACAGGGATCAAGCTGGCCGTCAGCTCTCCCTGCCTGCTGGAGGTCGATGCTCACCATGAGGGGAGGTCGACTGGCACCGTTCCCTGCTGCCGTGGCCTCTTGCGGGGTCAGTTTGCCAGCATTGCCCCCTCCTGCAGGTCCACTTCCTGGTGCTCCGGTGGGACCACCGGGTCCCCCGGCACCTGGCTCCAAGGGAAATGAGTCTTGCCTCCTCTTCTTCAGTGGCTTGTCTGTTTAAAAAGAAAAAAATGAATAAACCCAACATTATAGATTCCATGCTTCTGCTTAAAAAAAATAAAATCAAAATCATGATCCCCTATTTACCCTTATCTTGGACTTCCTTTGAACACTTCTCGCTTGCTGCCTCTCGCTCTATCCGCTCGATTTCAGCTAGCGCGTCAAGCTCCACCTCGTCATAGGGGGAACTAGGAGGCTGGAGACCAAGAGCACCCCCGGCCTGCTGGGGGGCCTGTTGATGACGGGCTCCCAGGTTCTGCTGGAGAACAGGAACCTGCTGGAAGCCCAGTTCCGCCTCCATATTGTCCGAGTTGTGGTCCATGCCTGGCATGGTGTCACCTGATGGAACAGGCATTGATTAGTCTGCTAATGTATTAAATAAATACTGTTCAGACTTAGTGTGTGTTTGCCTACCCGCTGGATCAGACTCATTCGACTTGACCCTGGACAACTTGAGCGTGAGTTTGGTGGAGTCCTTGTTTGGCGAGCTGACAATGTCGTACATGTCTTTCTCTTCTTTCACAGTGGGAATTTTCTTGCGCTGCTGGAGCTGCTGTTTCTGGTCGAGTCCCCCCTCCCTCGGTGATGGTGCATATGGTGGTGGCGACTGCAGAATCAGCGGAGGACGAGAACCCGCTGTAAGGAGGTGGGACAAAATTAAAAACAGAGTGAACACCATGCCAACTCAATAAATATGTGAATCCCATCTGAGTGCAATGTTGGTCTTAAAGAAAACAATTCATTACGTTTGGGTGTCCCTTCACCCGCTGCTGGAGAGCAGCCAGAATGCGGCGACCTCAGAGTGAATGACGGATTTCTCAAGGCAGAGTCACCCTCCTGAATAAAACACACGTAAGGGAGATTTAAAGGGTTTGTATACAAAATAGTTTAGTGTCAGGACTGAGTTCCCACCCACCAAATGTGTAATTTAACCAAGGCAATGTTTTTCTACCTACCTATTTCTGACAATGTCTGTGAGCAAGCCAGTCAACACTTCCGAACCACTACTACATAACGATGGGGTAAGTTTACATAAACCACCTCCAGAGAAAGTTTCTTCGCCCATAATTGGGCAGTACTTAGATCCTAGTGTTGCCGACATCAAACCCATTTCGAGGCTACTTCTCCGGAATGTATTTAGACCCAAATCTAGCAACATTTGATAAACAATGGCTTTGCACAAGGATCATTCAATTACAGTCGAATCTAGAGCAGTGGCTCTTAACCTGGGTTCGATCGAACCCTAGGGGTTCGGTGAATCAGTCTCAGGGGTTCAACAGAGCCTCCACCATGTAGGTTAACACATACCCGACTGAAAATGTCAATTAGTTATGACACGCCCGCTTGGCCATCACTAGCTGGTTCATTTTCTGCAATTAAAAAAACGTATACTTTATACGTGTTTGCTTTCAAAACTTAGCTTGTAGCAGACGTGTGCACATTTTCAGCATGACGTCTCTGATCCACTGGTGAAAGGACACTTTGATCCTCTCCTCTTTCATCTATAGGGCTGTTCACACGGCACACATTTGCTCCGGCGCTGCACCGATATATTTTGTTGCGATATATTTTACACCGGACCAAATTTTGTGGAGCGTTCACACGTGCAAAGCCACTGAGCGTGACAGCACCGGCACAGTGTCGTTGCAGCTCCACTTGCGTTCACACGGCAGTTTCTGTAGCGGAGCAAAACGACAGAAAACAAATGAGCTGTCGTGTTGGTTCTTTTTTAAACGTCTACACAACTCAAGCAACGACAGTACAGGCACGTCCTTCTCCTTCTCGGTCTCCGTGCCTTCTGCTCGAGAGTGACCGCCCCCCGATAACGTAAATCAACGATGACTTCAATGACACTCAGAAAAGCAAAGATGTAATGCGCCAAACAGAAAAATCAAGAGAGGAAATCACGAAATAAATTCTATGAGGCACGGGGGGATGTCAACACACAACAAAGGAATAAACTACACAAACAACTCCGAGACAGTGCAGTCTCCTACAAAAGGAAAGATGACGTTTGGGGATTATTTCCCCCTTCCCGTTATAGTTGAGATGGTATAACCCAAGAGGTGCTTGCCAGACAAGTCTTGGGTCGTTATTTAACAAATGACGAAAGTCCGACAGAGCACGAAAGCAACGCATTCTCGCCGTACGTAATCAACTCTTCACGAGCATTTGCTCTGGAGCAAATTTAAGCCAGTTGCGTTCACACGTGCACATTTGGTCCGGCGTAGCGTCGCAAACGAGCATTTGCTTCGGACCAAATTCTTAAACCACCTCCCTGAGGTGGATCAAATTTGGTCCGGTATAAGCTCTATTGCAGCGCTACGCCGGACCAAATGTGCACGTGTGAACACCCCTTATAACTGCTTCAGACAACAGAGTGTATGCAGAAAAGTGGTGAAGATTGCACGACTGTCTGTGTCCTATGTGTTGTGTTGTGTTATTTTTGTTTTTTGACTTCAAAATGGCGCCGCGAGAGTGGCTGCCTCTCCAGCAGCTCCTGTATTTTGTTTTTCTACTTCTTCCTTTCATAACTTTGCTGCTGTGAATTGGGAATTTGTCCATTGCGAGACTAATAAAGGTTTTATCTTATCTTATCTTACTTCTACTAATTGTATTTACTTTTTTCAGTTTTTAATAAATGCGTTTTATTATATATTTTTATTTTTCAATAATGAAGGCTTCGGTAAATGTGCATATAAACTGGTTGGGTTTGTTACCTTTAACAAGGTTAAGAACCACTGATCTAGAGGGATAAACAAGATTTCTCCAGTGGGGGGGGGGGGGGGGTGACTAAATAAAGTGACACAAAATGCTTTTGTACAACTCGGACTTTATCCCCCGAACAGCCACTTGGTACTCGCTTCATTACAGTAATCAACAAATGTCCTCAAATCGCAGCCATCCCCTCTAATAGAGACCGATCTCCAGTTGGTCAAAGGGGTTTCATCAGAAAAAAAAAATCCCTCTGTTAGACACAAACACATCTAACCCCAAATGCTCATCATATTTTATAATAAAAATACATCATTTCATGTATGAGTTTATAAAAAGTTAAATGGTCCATACAAGAAAAACAGCTTCCCACCACCAATCTAATACAGAAATTTCCGGCCTATAACGCCGTTTTATAGGCCGATTAAAAGTCACAACAGCTAAATGAAGCCATAAAAACAAATTTGAACATCCATCGGCCACTTCGTATTAATAGTCACGGGTCTCCATGTTATAAAATTGGAAATCGACAAAGAAAAAGGTCACAAAGATGGATTAAAAAAAAAAGATTTATCCTTTTAAAACAACAATAGATATCTCCCCCCCCAAAAAAAACACACAATGCCTAAAAAAAAAGATTTATCCTTTTAAAACAACGATACCCCCCCCCCCAAAAAAAATACACACACAATGCCAAACAGAGCTAGTTACACAGTTGCATCCCTGAACCTTTCTCAGTCAGTGAGGGGATGTCGCTCCATGGCCGTGCTGTGCTGTTGTCCATTAACAGCACTGCTGGGTGGGGCCAGTCACCAAACAAACAACACTGCAGAGGTGGCTGTTATTTAGGACCCTCGTTCCCTTTGCTCATATGACTCAACTCAAGATTCTTCTTTTTGCTCTCAGTTGCTCTCGCTACGCATACAGACTTCTGCGTTTCCCTCTTCAGGTAGCCCGCTCCACCAACAGGTATGCGCACCCGCAAATGGCTGGTGAATACTCAGTTATGAGGGCAGACTGACAGTTTCATGAGTCCCCTGTGTCGTGTTCGTTAATTTCAATCGTCAAATGTGACGAGACTTCGGGTAAATCTACTGACGCATTGAAGCTTGTCAGTAAAAATTAATAAATGAAGCGCATCACATTAAAAGCCTCAGGGTTCAAAGAGTAGGGAAAAAAGTAGCGGCTTATAGTCTTGAAAATACAGTAATTTTTCCTTCTGATCATTCACAAATATCTACTGGGACTGAAAAGTTTATTTTAACAGTTGGTTGTACCTCACTGCCAAGCCGGTGCACAATGTTCAAGTAGTCTTCAGTGCCGTGCCTGTCTGAGTGGTGGTTGGCGACGTTGGCCATTTGCCCTGATACCTTGCCTTCGTGGATGTTTCGGACACTTCCCGGAACCATCGGACTGGCCACAGACACTTTGAGAAAGCAAACACATCATATTATTGAGTTGTAAAATCCTCAAGTATTACTCTGTGAAATCATCAATTAGTATTGAGCATGCGTCAACAAAATGCCTCTAGCTTTGGGGCTGAAATCAATAAGCCGCATCATTTGGACCCAAGATGAACAAATAGGCCCACAGAGAGATATTTTCCTTCAGATGAGGAAGGTGCAGTGCCGCATGTCATGTTTTCAGGCATAAATAAGTCAGTCAAGTCACAAACCACAACGGATTTTCATACTATGCATTACGGTAACACGCCGCCAGCACCGTTCGGGCCAGCACTGGGCATGCCAGCTTCAAAATAAAAGTCAAACCAACCAAGAGATAAAGAATGCCTTGTTAGGCTTTTACTGTACTGCTCGCAAACTTGGCATCACGTTGGTCTGCCTTCATTTCCAAACATTCATTTATAATGCATTCTTAAAAATGGCTAACTACTGCGAATATGAAATGGCGGTGAGGGATATTCCTTAAATCACAAAGAATTGGAGGAACTTGTGGTTGATAAAATGTGATAAAAGTGATGGAAGACTTACCTTGCTGTATCTGTTGATGTTGGTTGTAGCTGGGTGGTTGTTGGTGGGGGTACTGCTGGATGTAACCAGGGGCGGGGCTCTGGGGCGTGTAGGGACTGGGAACCGGACTGTTTTGCTGGCCCAAGTATCGACTACCAGAGCCTGTCTGGGGGGGCACGAAACGGCTAAAACGGAAGAGGAACACAGGGCAAATATGAGCAAGAGAATTAAAGGGTATATTGTATACATATTTCAGTTTCAGTTGCTGGTGCGAGACTGGAGTTGCACAAGTTGGCATAACAAATCATGCATCATGTTTTGTGACGCATGTGAATCCATTTGTACATATTCGTCCGGCCACTTTCATTTTTTTGCTCCACATCGTTAGCATGTATTTAAAAAAAAAAACATTCTTTAAAATGAAAAAAAATTTTTTTTTTAAAAAATCACATGATCAACTGTCACGACAGTCGCACCTTGACAACTGAGCGAACTAAATTTCCCGCAGCACTATTTGGACAAGCGCCGTTATGTGATCATCTGCAGCGGGCGTGTCACAACTAATTGACATGTTGAGCTGGATGTGTCACCCACGGCTCTGCCAGTGTTAACCTCCAAGGCAGAGGCTCCGTCGAACCCCTGAGACCTATTCACCGAACCCTTAGGGTTCGAGCGAACCCAGGTTGAGAACCACTGGTCTGGACTCTGGGAGGAATGATTCTGAAAATAACCATCATGCCCCCCCCCCCATTTTAAAGTCCAAATCAATCGAATTGTGAATTTATTATGTTTCACTTTGATGGTTGGTGTTCCCTTTCAAGTGGTTGATGAGATAATTTTGTGTTCTAACCTACCTTGAAGGATTGGGAGAAATTGCTGCCGGCTGAAAGTTTGCCGACTGGGCCGGACTATGCATGGAATTTTGGGTGATCTTGTACTGCTGTACCATCGGCTGCTGCATAACATCTGTTTAAGTAAGGAAGGGAAATCATTCAGACGCTGAACATTGTGCTTCAATTCCACTGAAAAGTGATATGGTTTTGAGGAATACTTTTTTCCCTGAAGATGCCTGGGTTTCTGGCCAGCATGGTCTGTAGCAGCAGTGGCGCATCTCCCTCGGGCTCATCACTTCCCAGGTTGTCTTTTAGCTCTCTGCAAGAACACAAAACAAATGGTTTGACCACTTTCATTCTGGCTCACATTTAAGAACATGTTAGAGTCTTCAACCTACCATGAATGTTTTAGGAATGTTGTGGAAACTGGAATACCCGTGGAAAACCCATGCAGGCACAGGCACGACATGCAAACTCAACACAAGAAGGCCGTAGGCCCAATTTGAATCCATGACCTCTGCACTGTGAGGCGAATGCGCTAACCAGGCACTGTTCCACCATTGCTTATGTTTTTTATCAATAAAAACAGTGTGAACTCGTTCAGCTGTAAGCTTTTATTCCACTGCTAATTGGTGATGTTTTAATTTGATGCTTTAGTATCATTTCAGAACTAAAATTGCTTCGGTGGAATAGCGGTAAGAACAACTTTTTCCCAGGGGTGTCAAACTCATTTTAGTTGAGGGTCAATTTGGAGTTACGTCTTCTTCGGAGGGCCGTTATGACAGTGAAACCACAAAATTATTACTTGTACACAACTAATTAATAGATTACTGGTTTTGAAATCAGTAAAGTTGATTACAATAGTTTGTTCAATTATTGTTCAAGCGAGTGTAAACAGGGTAGAAAAATCTCAATGTTATTTATTACACATGACCATTTGACATTTTGTTACATATTTTAGCAAGTTGACACACGATTTGTTTTCGCGGGCCACATAAAATGATGTGGAGGGCTGGATCTGGCCCGCGGGTCTTGACTTTGAAACCTATGCTGTAAAGGATGGATGAATAGATGGATTTGGGTGGGTGGATGGATGGATGAATGGCTGGCTGGGTGGATACAACTAACATTATTTTGAGGGCAGGCTATATAATGCACACATGCACACGCGCACGCACACAACCTCTGTTAAGGCCTCTTACATGTGTTCTGTGGAGACCTGGTTGAGGCCATGAGCAAGCTGCGAGGCTAGATTCTCATCCCGGCAGCCCAGTAAGCAGGTAACCTCCTCTGCGATCCTCCCATTGTACAGGAGGCTCTTAGTGGTAGTAGCCGGGAGGGGGGAGGGAAGGGGTAGCTGGTTCAACACTGGAATGAGAGACGGAGAAATAAGATGTCCAGTACTCATCCAACGGAAATTGATCAACTGTGTGCTGATGCAGGAAACAGAAGGCACTGCTCACAGTCTGTCAGGCTAGCGATCCCAGCGAGAGTGGTGATGGGAACATGAGGCATATCCCCATTCATGCTTGAGGTGAGGGTGGGGGGAGTGTGTTGATACACAGGTAGATCGGGGGGGCCGATGGACGACACCCGTCCTCACATCTCCTGACACCTGAGGGAGGAAATTAAATAGAACTTAGGGTCCGATATACTGAGAATCACTTAAGTACCGTACCACGAAACATCAACAGTTGTATGACTAATCAAAGGAATAAGTCTACACTTTTTTTGTGGCTTTTGGCAACACTTACAGTCAGAGCTAAGCAGAAGCAACTCGAGTAAGAGGTGTCAAGAAAAGATTGTGAGAACAGAATCGACAAGTTATGAGAGATAAATGAAGGCCATAATGTGTCACTTACATTTGTTGTTTATACAAAGGTTAACTTTTATACTTGTGTGGCTATTGTTTAAAAAATAAAATGTGTGACGTACATATTCAACAGAAATCACAATTCCTCATTTAAGTCAAGACTACATGTTTTATTGTATTGACATTGATAATAGTAACAGTGACTTGTTTCTACACTGGTTTGTTGACAGAAGTGGTATGTTAAATAATAATGATTTTAAAAACTCACATGTGACCCACCTCTGTCACACACATCATTCACATCCTTAGGCAATCAAGTGGAGATTAAATGTTTTGTTGTTATTACACACGAATATGACTATCTAGCGCATAGGTGTCAAACTCAGGTCCTGGAGGGCCACTGTCCTACATGTTTTCCCAAGTCTCCCTGTTGCAACACACCTGATTCAAATGATCAGATCATCAGCAAGCTCTGCGGAAGCCTGACATTGAACCTGTTCATTTGAATCAGGTGTGTTGCAACAGGGAGACTTGGAAAACATGCAGGACAGCGGCCCTCCAGGACCTGAGTTTGACACCTATGATCTAGCGGAAGGGTTACACTTGTATGTTTGTACAATTTGTATGTCACAAAATAATGAAAAAAAAAAACATCTGTGCTTCCAATCACTTTCATTCATCACCACTAAAATAAAGACGAGCAGGTGAAGTCTTTCGTGTCGATTCTTTGAATTGTTACTGTCACATGGTGACATGGATGGTGACTGGGTAACCACAGGAGGTTGTGGCAATGATAATTTGCAGAGCGGGTGACTGTGTAATTGGTTGAAAAAAAATCCTTGCCATTCCAATTTGCCATTGTCATTTTTTTTTCATATTTGCTCTCTGCTTTCGAAACTGATGATCCTGTACATATGCCGTCAAGTACACATTCATTCTGATAAATATGTTGAACTGAATTACATATTATGTGCATCTCATCTTGCAATATACTCTTTAAAAGTCCTTGAGTCCCACAAGTAAATTCACAGTTAAATTGAGAAAAAAAGTGGCAATCTTATCCAAACAGTTTCATTGTTACTGTTCACTTGCGTGATGCCAAGATGAGAAGTGCAGTACTTGCCTTCAACCTGCTCAGAAACACTTTACCCAAAATGAAGCAATTCGTTTTCATCCTGAATAATCACAAGGATGATAAATTCACATCTGCAATGATCACCGTACCTTGTCAAAGAATGCTGTGCTGCTGCAGGTGGACACAGTGACATTTCAGATGAAAACAAATCCTCCTAGACCTGTTTTAAGGAAAAAAAAAACAATGCACTTTAACCCAACATTGTGAACCTTACATCCAACCATATACATCTAATTACATAGGATTAAAATTGGTGGAAATAGTGCCGTTCCGATCAGCCCTTGATTGTGATTGGACGGTTTACATGGAAATATGACAAACACAGATCATACGCAGCTTGTACTTTGTAGCCTGCAACCAGCTAGAGAGCAGCCTGTCTATAGCGTAGCGTCCCTTGCCCCTTTCCTTTACACTGCACACAGATAGAACCAACATTATCTGAGGTTTCCCCCATTGTTTAAAGTAATTGTATCTTCCTGTATATTAAGATAAGATATCCTTTATTTGTCCCACACTGGGGAAATTTACAGCCTTCAGCAGCAAGATTGTGGGTAGAAAGAAGAAAGAAGGAAAAAAAACAGTTCAATTAAGTGCAATATAAATACAATACAAATTAACTACTGCCTTTGAAGAAACTAATGTCTAACAATAAGCATTCTCTCATTATCACTGGCATGTAGCAACTAAAAATTATTTTGGTAATTCTAACTGACCTAAAGCAAGAAAAAAATTGTCTGGTATCATGTAAAGATAGTGAAGAAAATAGGGGTGAGTCTTTTAGTGTATGTTAACTTCTCGTTGCAACTGTATTTGAATGTCTTTGATTGCATGTCAGGAGAAGAACAATGCAGGGTCATTCATTCCATGGCACATCACCCAGTGAGTCTGATCAAGCAGATTTATATTCTAATGAAACTTGGTGTACTTGTTGATAATGATGGTACAACGCCAAATCACAAATTTTAGGTAAATCAGAGCAAGACTGGGAGCTACAGCTTGCGGAATTTTTGTCGTTTTTGGCAAAAATGGGCACAGACGGGCACCTTCCTTTGAGCTCTTATAGATCAGGAACTATGGGGTCAATCTTCACAAAGTGGGTATTGTTGAAAAAGGAATTCGCTTCATTGAAAGTTGAATATACAAGATTTATTCAAAGTCTGAGGGTGCGGATAACTGACTGCTGCAAAAAAAGTAAAATAAAAAAAAAATTCACCTCGGAAACATTTATGTTTAAGAGAGCATTTTAAGGTCACGTAATCCACAAAGTCAATCTCAAGTGAAATTATAGGTCATGTTCCTAAAATATGTACCACTAGTACTGGAGCCCCACAGGGATGTGTCCTCTCTCCACTGCTCTTCTCCCTCTACACGAACGATTGCACCTCAACACACCCAGCCGTCAAAGTCATCAAGTTCGCAGACGACACCACAGTCATCGGTCTCATCAAAGACGGCGCTGAGTCTGCGTACCGACAAGAAGTGGAGCAGCTAGACCTCTGGTGCAGCCGACACAACCTAGAGCTGAACACGCTCAAGATGGCAGAGATGATCATGGACTTCATGAAACATCCTTCACCACAGCTGCCCCTTACACTATCCAACTGCCCTGTGTCAACCGTCGAGACCTTCCAGTTCCTGGGAATCACAGTCTCCCATCTCCCAGGACATGAAGTGGGAGGTCAACACCAACTCCATCCTGATAAAGGCCCATCAGAGGATGTACTTCCTGAGGAGCATGGCCTGCCACAAGAGGTGCTAAGACATTTCTACACGGCAGTCATCGAATCAATCCTGTGTTCTTCTATCACGGTTTGGTTTGGGGCTGCTCATTGGCACCGCCCTACCCACTCTTGAGGACTTGCACACCACAAGAACCAAGACAAGGGCACGGAAAATCCTGCTGGACCCCCCGCAGGATCCATGCAGGTGCTACCGATCCATGCGCACCAAATCCAGCAGACACTTAAACAGCTTCTTCCCTCTAGCCATTAAATCCCTAAACAGTAATCCAAATCTACCTGTATCGTGGCTCTTTGCAATTTTGCACAACCCTGTGGAAAGACTTATAAAAACGTCTTTTGGTTTCACATATGTCAGTCCATTTCGTAATTAAGCTTTTTGGGCTGATTGATGGAACAGTTCTTGGATGATGGGGAGAGGGCGGTGCGGTATGGACTGTCTATTCCCCAAAAAGAACTAGAGGTAACAAATTTGTTTCATGACACCACGTTGGAAAATCATTAACAAGCTTTGCATTCAACAAACATAGCATTTATTACTTGTGTTTGCTAAAAAATGCATATGGGTAGAGGCCCTTGAAAAAAAAAATCATTTAAAAATTGCATATTAAATCACAATTGCGATTTTTTTTTTTTTTTTTGGAGGGGGTCATTAACAGAGTCATGTCACAATTACATTAAATATTTGTATGAAAAACAGTTGTAAGGCATGTATAATCATGGAAAAAAAGTTTTAGGAGCACTGTATACAGAGGACCCCAGTACATGAACTCATCCTTGAAACATTCTACCTACGGATAATTAAGCGATGATTATTTCTTACTTTGAAAAAATACATAAAAATATAAACAGTGGATCATTTTTTTTCTGCACTTGTATGATAGTTAAAAGTGTTACTTTTTTATAACAGTGCAATAAATGAAGCTGACTTCCTTAAATAGTAGACCAATGCATAATTAAAGGATTATTAATTTATGAGGGGGCGGCCCGGTAGTCCAGTGGTTAGCACGTCGACTTCACAGTGCAGAGGTACCGGGTTCGATTCCAGCTCCGGCCTCCCTGTGTGGAGTTTGCATGTTCTCCCCGGGCCTGCGTGGGTTTTCTCCGGGTGCTCCGGTTTCCTCCCACATTCCAAAAACATGCATGGCAGGCGGTTTGAACACTCTAAATTGTCCCTAGGTGTGAGTGTGGGCGTGAATGGTTGTTCGTCTCTGTGTGCCCTGCGATTGGCTGGCAACCGGTTCAGGGTGTCCCCCGCCTACTGCCCGAAGACAGCTGGGATAGGCTCCAGCACCCCCCGCGACCCTAGTGAGGATGAAGCGGTTCGGAAGATGAATGAATGAATGAATAATTTATGAGGCCCTGAGAGGTGAAAAGCGTTGTATGTTTAATAAATTAGCTCACCTTTAAACTGCATGCAGTGGGTCCCTCCTTATTTGAGGTTCTTAATTTTCTTTTGGTTTTATTATACAGCGTTCAACTTGTTTTGACACTTGCATGACAGTTAAAGTAAAAAAGCACTAAACTGACTTCCTTAAATGCTCCACATAATCGAGGGCTGATTGATTTTTCCTTTAGTTTTACTATACACAGACCCGTCACCGCGGGTGGGTCATAGAGGGCTGTGCCCCCCAACCTTCCCCACCCCATTTGAGGCACGGATTTCTAAAAATAAACTTGTTTTATAATAATAATTATTCTTATATCATAGTAGCCAGTCTTGTGTATCACTTAAATGTAAAGAAACAGTGCTGCGATTTTTGTTTGACTGAATGACCAGTCTTATCTGCAACAGCCAATGACAGCCTGATTGAAAATCGGAATAATGTTAGGTACACAAGCTTAAGTGTGACAAAATACGTAAATGTTTGTGTGAGAGAATCCTGCATATTTTTCAAAGTGAATCTGCAAGTTTTTTTATTGCATTATGTAATGCGCCAAGATATGTCTGTAAAATATGCACATATTTGTAAGTAATGAGAGTGGAGGACACTGCAGTATACCAGCACTTGGGGCGGCAGTTTAAAACTCAACATAAGCGTAAAAAAACTTGCGTATATTAATATGTCAGAAAACTGCAATCAAATTGACAACAGAATGTCTGTGGACATCTGTACTTCATGCCCTCATCAACCTCTGAAAATATCACCAATTTTTGGTATTTTATGAAAAAGCGCTTCTCTAATTAAGTGACAAACTTTGTAGGGAGCACCTCTATGGAAAGGGAAATGCTCTAAAATCCGTAATACTAGCGTGATAATTCTGATATAGTTTCAGAGGCTGATGTGAACATACGTAGAGATGTCAACATACATTTGGATGGCTACTGATCACAGATCACAGTTTTTGGACATTTGGCGACGGTTAGTTTCCGACATTACGCTTGTTGACTATCATGGCATGTCACACTGTGCCAAGTGAGGAGTGACATCTATATGTGATGGCAACTAAAGAGCTATTTGACCCATTTCACAAAAGAAATCACGGAAGCCACAAACACATCTAAAATGAAAATCTATTTCTCCCCCCCACCATTTTTCTTTTAATTTCTGCTGCACCTGTGAAATGTCAGCGCATAGGCCATATTGAATGAGTTCATTGTACCCGCCATAAAATCGGCAAATAATATTTAATTAAAATCGAGTTTTAATCACACAATGTAATCAAAAGCAATGGTACGGTATTAATTCAGTGAGTTCTTGCTTGATAATACATCTCCAAGTGCCAAGTCAACCAGGCATCTTCACAAATAGCTTCACAATCAATATAAGGTGTCTATGTATATGTTTTGTTAATGTTCCTTATGATAATACTTGCCAGTGGTTGTCGCAAAGGCGCCATTCTATACTATTGACTAGAATTGCGAAACATCTATATCTATATCCAAATAAATGGAGTAAAGTAAGTGCTGTCTGTTGGGTATTAATAATAATACCCCCATGCATTTCATGTGCTCCCGTTAAGGCTAGTCTCTGGCAGCGGGTCTGACTTTTCAGTACTGTTTCACTAACTTTGTCCTACACTTGTAGGAGAGTTAAAGGTACGGTGTGCGGACTTTAGTGCCATCTATTGATGACTTAACAAAATGCAACGACCTCAGCTCAAAGAGCGTGCATTTACAAGTACTGTACGTGCATTATGGTGCCTCAGCCAGACCACACTTGGCAAGCCAACCACCAATTCCTTCAGCAGAGGTGCAAACATAATATCATCCCAAAGGATTTGGAGTATTCCTTCAAGTGACGGGGTAAGTGCATGGCTTTTGCTATATATGCTGTTGTCATAATTCTGAGGCGCAATGTTCACTAACTTGTCTCCTTTTGGTATCCATAGCAGGAAGACAGCGGCGAAACATGGCAGCCTCCAGTCGGCAGGCGCGCACTAAGTTATGTAATTGGCAATTACTTCACGACAATTACATTTAAAAAATATATATGTTGATGTGATAGAACTTTTTTTGCATATTATTGAAATTAATAGTGGGGTTCTGGAGTAATGAACATTGAAAAAAATCGACACATTTTTACATACTGTCCCTTTAAGAATGTTAAACAGCATCAAGTCAACTTCAGTGAATGCATCGCATAAAGGGGTGATTTCGTTTAATTTTCTTTTACTAAATAGTACCTAATCAATTGTTTTTACACTTGTATTCCATTTAAGAATGATGTAAAACACGTCAGTGTACCATTCCTTAGAGCTTAGACGTGATAGTTGGGCCACGGAACTGATTAATGCAATTTCCTGCGAAAAGAATTGAAGAAATCTAACAGTACTTCCTTCGACCTTTAAGCTTCTGCTATACTGGTCTACGAACCCGAAAGGTAACGTTTTCGCAAAAGTCTAAACGACTTACAATAAAATGCAACAAGTTTGACAAACAAACCCAGTGCTGCCATTGACTATTCCCGAGACGAAGCTCGGGAAAAGGCAGGAGTTAGAAAACAAGCAAACGAAGATTGAGGGTAGGGGAGGTGTTGTAAACATAAACTCGTAGTAGCACGTCTAGGGGGTTCTCCCATACCAAGCAGGACGTGTGGGCTAAAGATGACAGCTGGGAGACTGACAGGCAGACAAGGAGGGAGGGAGGCGGCACAAAGGAGAGCAGATGCGCCGTGAATGGTGGCTATCGTCAACATCGCCAGACCACAAACGTAAAAATACTACTACGAACACGATGAAACGATAACGCCAAATTGGTAATTGTCATATTTTTAGAAACCATAACATCAAGTCACTACTTTCTCAAAGTTGTTGACTAAAGCCAGAAGCCCCCGAGCTAACCGCGATAACTAAAGCGGTGCAAAAGAGCTCAATCCGCGGGTCGGTTTTCTCCCACGACTCGGTGGCTTCCTCGGTTGGTTCGGCTAACGCTGGCTAGCTTTGAATGTTATGAAGTTAGCATAATATTAAGCGCTGCAGTCGAGGACGGGGTAAGGAAGCGAAACGACGACGCTAAAAAGTGAGGTGCTAAACAGAGTTTCGAGAGGAAACGACGGGTCTGTTGACGTTCGCTGCGGGAACTGGTCCGCGGGCTTCGACGAGTGACATCCAGCTTCGAGGCCGTGCCTGGGCAAGAGTGAAAACACACCTAGCTAGCTGGCGCGGCTAGCCCCGCTAGCATCCGTTCCCTTCCCGGTCAGCGATTAACGACGCCGTGTGCCCCCCGCCCCGAACACCTCAGTTTGCTTAATAAGTGCGAAATTGATTAGAAACGGGACTGCACAAAGGTGAGTGTATTTACCTTCAGATGTGGCGCCCAAAGGGAGGGGAATGTTTTCGCTGGATTTGTGTCCGTGTCTCTAGCTCCCCCTTTCTTCTCCTCCAGAAGAAACTCGGATTGGCTCGCAGAGCTAGCCCCGCTCGAGCTAGGTTGCTAGCTCGCGAGCTATCAACAATAATCCGGGGTCGGGCTCGCTTCGGTCCTTCTTCCGTCACACAACTCGCGGCCAAATTACTTCCACGTTTTTCGGCGAGGCTTACGTCCTTTCTTCGGCGTCGCGGTTGACGCGTGCGACGAGCGCAAGCCACTTGTTTTTTTCCCCCCGAGCGTAAAAAGGAGAAATGTGACGATTTGTTGCGATCGGCCGAAAGAGGCTTTCCTCCTCTCGTAGAACAAAATGCCGACCGGAAGTGCCGACGTCTGACTTGAGTAACGATCTCACGAGTGACTCCCTCCATCGGCGCCAAAACGAAATGCCACGCAACACCACGCCCGCGGTGCGCTAGAGAGCGCTCTAAGACAATGTTACGAGCACACGAGCATGCTTATGACGCCACACTTCGAATAGAGTTCCATTTTCTGGATTGAATAGAATACATCCACCTCAAATGTCAACAAATGTTACTGTCAAAAGATGTCACTTTTGGTCTCTCGTATCACAAGCGTAGTTTGCCACCTCACAACTTTTTATTTGGTATAACAAAGACATTCTACTGAAACACACATCTCTCTTTATAATACCTATATATTGGTTTCAAAACGATGGTTAGAGCACGTAGTTAATCTGGAAAAAAATTAAATATAAATTACTGACATTAATGGCAACAACGTTGGTTAGAGCAACAAAGCAAGCGAGTTGTTTTTTTTTTTTTTTTTTTACTTAAATGTGGGTTCAATTAAAGTGACAGCCATTCTGTAACCACTTATTTCTTTGTTGTGAAAGGCAGGAAAGACAGTTTTCACAACAGTAACACTTAAAACATGCAGTTCAATTGCCCAAGTTAAAATGCTACCGAAGTGTGTTGACTTGAAATTTTGAGTTCACCCAACATTTTATTTACAGTGTATGTGTAAACACCTTGAAAGAAAGCCATGCTATACTGATTTGAATAAATCACTTCGATTCAGTATTAAACAAAGGGCACTTGACACAATTAAAACTTTCACTGTGATGACTGGATTTATGTAAATCCTTATGCCCACATAGCGTGACACAGTTTCGTCTTCACTTCGCCTATAGCAGTGGTCCTCAATTATTTTCTGTCATGCTCCCCCCCTCCCCACCCCACCCCAAGAAGAAGAAAATATCCCGCGCCCCCCTCGTGACTATCAATACCTGTAGTATCATTTGTCTATAAAATTGTTATAAATACACCTCAGCGGTTTGGATGATGGATGGCTGGATGGAAGTCCTGGTCCCGATAACCACGTTAATACTGTAGTATTTTAGCACCCTCCACTGGTAAGAAGTTTATTGTGCATCTAAACTTTGAATTCAGTCATATCACTGAGCAGCGAACCTAGTCATTTTTGTGGTTTTGTCAGAATTCGTAAATTTATAAAGATGAGTTTGGTTTGGATCAGAAGAAAATCGAACAGATTTATGAAGATTGGGACTCAATTTTGTTGGGAGAAAAAAAATACATAAAAACACAGAATTGTATGAAAAGTTGGGGCATACGAAAACCACGGTTTCACTGTATATGGCACAAGCCACATAATAAGACTGAGGCTGGGCTACAAATGACACTGGGCCTGAATTAGACGCAGCTTAATTTCTCCAAATGTGTTTAAGATACTGTTAATAACCCAGACAGGGGCATTCAAAACTTAGCATTGTTATCTCTGTAAAAGATAAAATACAATATATGTCATTTTAAAATTGGAGTAAATTTTCTGTCATATACAGTACAAGTGTGCGAATGAAATGTAATCCAGTGGAATGGTTAGGTTTCAAGTAGTTCAACTTGGACTCGAATGTACAGAGAAATGGGAAGTGCTGACAATGGAGCGGATGGAAGAAAGTGTTAGGGTTGAAAAAGGCTCTTCTGAGACGAGGACCAGTTAAGTCAAAGGAAAGTAGGATAGTGTTGTGTGTTTTGGAGACAGGAGCTCATTCGAAGGACAGCGCATGGACTGAAAGGTTTGGAGAGAAAGCAGGAGTCCACTTTACACATCAACACCACATGAGTATTTTTCCCCCTTTATTTTAAGAAACCATTATACAACGTACAGTTACAAACACTGTGCATCCTGTGGACGTGACAGCAATGACTGTAAACAAATGAACTAACCCAATAATTTGGCTCTTTACATCACATTTTAACATAGAATTTGGTAACTGGATTTATAACGGAATAATCCTCGAGTAACCTTTTGCAATTTGACTACAGTTAACATACACATTTATCTATCTACATATAACGATCCTCTACAACAAGGTTTCCCAAACATTCCCATCAGGCAAACCTAAAAAAACATTTCATGGAATAGACTATACACAACATCTTAAATGTATTGCAATAAATGTGAAACAAAACTCCCCTTTTGTCATCACATTTTAACATAGAATTTGGTAACTGGATTTATAAAAGAATAATCCTCAAGTAACCTTTTGCAATTTGACTACAGTTAACGTACACATTTATCTAACAACATATAACGATCCTCTACAACAAAGTTTTCCCAAACATTCCCATCAGGCAAACCTAAAAAAAACATATCATGGAATACATGAATCCATCCATCCATCCATTTTCCGAACCACTTAATCCTCACTATGGTCGCGAGGGGTGCTGGAGCCTATCCCAGCCGTCTTCGGGCAGTAGGCAGGGGACACCCGGTTGCCAGCCAAGCGCAGGGCACACAGAGACGCACAACCATGCACACTCACACCTAGGGACAATTTTAGCGTGTTCAATCAGCCTGCCATGCATGTTTTTGGAACATGGAAGGAAACCGGAGCACCCGGAGAAAACCCACGCAGACTCGGGGAGAACATACAAACTCCACACAGGGAGGCCGGAGCTGGAATTGAACCCGGTACCTCTGCACTGTGAAGTCGACGTGCTAACCACTGGACTACCGGGCCGCCTCATGGAATATCACAACGTCTAAAATGTATTGCAATAAATGTGAAACAAAACTCCCCTTTTGTCATTTACAATCAATAAAGCAAGAATACAGCTTTTTTTTTCTATTGGTAGACAAATAATATAGACAACATGGGATAGAGTGCTGGGAACCCCCAACCATTTTCAAGAATTCAGGTTTGGACTGTTTCTGTGGAACGTATCTTCAACAACTGGATGAATAACTCAAGCCACAAGATGACGCCAGAGCCCTGACTGACACCCTTTGATTGTTTTGGATGAAGCGTCAAATTCTGATAATGGAAGATTTTGACATTGTAACAAAAAAAAAAAGATCAACCGAATTAAAGCAACAAAAATGGACTACATTTTTGTCTCACTATCAGTGATGGGCCTCTCATTTAAGTTTTCCTGGCAGATGAGTCGGTAGGGCTTCTTGTCCACTTCCTCCGCTGCCGCCAAGTGGGCCTCCTCTGGGTCTTGGGCTAACTCGTGACGAGATAGATGCTCCACGATACCAGCCCCGATGGAGTCTCCCAGAACGTTGGTCACAGTACGCAATCGGTCCCTGTGGCAAGCGCAAATAGGAGGCAGATGAAGAAAGCATTTGCGTAACAAAACATTGAAAGAGAGGCATTGTTTTCACACATATTGTTCTCATCATCAAATCGCTGAGACCATCTGTATTACCCTCAAACAGCTATGCTAAAACCCAAAACCGATAACATGCGAAGTCAAAATGTTATGAAAGAAATACCCTGCCTTTTAAGCTGCCTGAAAAAGCAGTAATTATTCCTCCAATTTCCCATGCCACCGTTTTGTACCAACGGTACCTTGGACGGATTGATGAGGCTGGAGTTGACTTTTGAATGGTTGAATTTTTGCCTTTGGAGGTAGTATTAGAAGCCCTTTTAAAAGTGTTTAGAGGGATTGTCAGAAGCACCTTTGAAAATTTTTTCTTCATACCTGTTTTTTCGAAACGGCACCTAAAATGGAATTGTGGGACCTGGTAATTTTTCAATCTTTGGAGGTAGTATAACAAGCTCGTCTACACTACATGTAAAAGCTGATATTTTTTTAGTCTGTTTGTATAAACAGCACCTGACATTTAATGGAGGTCAAAGCTGGCCCAGCAGTTTTCTGCTATGGGAGGTAGTTTGAGAAGGGTCCTTAATAATGTCTGTAAACGCTGCCAGTTTTACAGGATCTCTGTGTGAAAGTATAAATCTTGACCACTAGGTACAGGAAGTACTCACAAGAACCAATCAACGGCGATGATGAGTGTGATGTCATCAGTGGGTAGGCCCACAGAAGTGAGCACTATCACCATAGTGACCAGCCCCGCCTGGGGGATTCCAGCTGCTCCGATGCTGGCTGCTGTGGCTGTGATGCTGCAGGAAAATAAATGCAGGCATTTTTATGGTCATCTGTTTGACCCAAATTAACTCAAAATGACCTCCAAGCATGCATGCACAGCAGTGAATAGCGTCACAAAAGTCATAGCCTTGAGCCTCTGAAATTGAAAGAATCCACATCAAAGCACTTTATAATGCTGGATAAGTATTTTTAATGACAAGTCATCTAACAGTGATCCTCAAAATTTGGGGCACAGGTTCCTCTCGTGCTCCATTAAAAAAAATAAAAAATAAAATAAAATCACTGCCCAAGTACAGTTCAGTTATATTTAACTATTTAGAGAGAGACATTTGCATTTACTTATTTGTTTTTAGACTTTGAATCATGCATATTTTTTCTTAAACATTTATGTGAAATAAATTGTAATTTAATTAATTAAGGGCATTTTTTTTTAATGCACCAAGCAGAGATGGGAATTCCATCGGACGGACGCCCCTTTTGCTGATCACTGACGAAAGACAGGAAGCTTAAAATAAAGTCACGGACTAAGCACTGACGGAAGTGGATTTTCGTCCATCAGTGTAATCGTCGCTAATCGGATAAAGTACCATTGAAATTTATGCGCGTGCATAAGTGCGAGTGTGTGTATAAAACCTTTGGGCACAGTATGATGTACTTTGTAGATACCCTGTTAGTGCACTTAAATTACCATTTTAATCACATAATAATTTCTCTCTGTTGTACGATGAAGTGTTTAGGAGGTTGTTAGTTTTTTTAGATCTGACAGACTGACGATCGATGGACTGGCTGACTGACTGACGGCCAGGCAGACTCATGAAATTTACTGATGTAAGCGATAACGTAAGCGCGGTTAATATAGTAATATGACAAAGTGACCAACTGACAGGTGGCCAGGCTGCTGACGGATTATGAAAAACACATGACGGATCGGCAAAATTTTATAAATTGCCCACCTCTGGTACCTCTAGTATATTTGTGATAATGCAATAGAGCAGTGATAATGTTCAAATTGTTAATAAAGTTACAGGGTTTGCAATATTATTAAATATACATTTTAGAAATAAAACCTTTGTCTCATTTTTAATGAACACTACAACTACGCTCCTGTGTTATATATAATATTGGTCATGATGGTGGTAGTTGGAGAGCTAATTATTTTTTAAGGTGAAACTTAGTTGTGAATAGATGGCGAACTGCTGGTCTATTGTCTTAGCAGCACAGAAATGATACAGTGTGTGCGGGCACTTACCTGATGGTGAGAATCTGCCCAAAGTTGAGGTCAAAGTTGTTCACCTGAGCGATAAAGATGGCCGCCAGCGCTTCATACAAGGCGGTGCCGTCCATGTTGATAGTGGCACCCACGGGGAGTACAAAGCGGGTTACACGCTTGTCTACTTTGTTGTTTTCCTCAAGGCACTTGAATGTGATGGGCAGCGTGGCAGAGCTACGGTAAAAATGAGCACATTAGCGCATACCGTGACCCTGTTGACAGTGAAAGAATGGTCACCAAACCTGGAGGATGTTCCAAGAGCCGTGACAAGGGCCTGGAGCAGCCCCAAGATGAAGATGAAGGGGTTCTTTCGGGTGACCACAAAGTAGAGCGTGGGCAGGACCACGATAGCGTGGATGAGCAGGCCACAGATGACGGTGATTGTGTACATACCCAGCTGGCCGCCCATTGATGAGATGTCGTCCATCTCCACAATTTTACCCGCGATCAGGAACAGGATACCGATGGGGGCATACCTGATCCAAAAAAGGTGCTATGGATTTTCTGTCTTCCATCAGCTTCATAATTATTTGCGTTTCCACCAACAGCAACTCTCTTGTTTTTTATGTCGGTGACTCGATAAACGGTCATTTGCATGCATGTTTGTTTACCCTATTTCATTATCATTCATCACGATGCTCCTTCCCTCTGCTGTCTCTCAACTTGTACGCCACTGTTTGTGTGAGCACTCACATGCATGCATGCACACACACAAACACACACAGGTGAGAAACCTTTTGCCTGTTCAGTGTGTGGCCAAAGATTCTCCCGAAAGGGAAATT
>CAAKHF010001110.1:2463-15345 GCA_901007745.1 Hippocampus kuda | reverse complement strand
AGATATATATATATATATATATACATATATATATATATATATACATACATATACATATATATATATATATATATATATATATATATACATACATATACATATATATATATATATATATATAGTTATATATACATATACATATATATATATATATATATATATATAGAGAGAGAGAGAGAGAGAGAGAGAGAGAGAGATAGATATTACTATGCAAAATTTACTATAGGATCAAGGAGGAGCTATCGGTAAATTAAATTTAAAAATACACAGTCAGGAAGATTACAATAATTATTAAGGCACATGGACAGCTTATGTACAGGGTGCATGAAAAGGTTAAATTGCATACTTTAAATACATACTTTACGTAATTACAGTCACTTTTTTGACTTCCGAGGGGAGGAAGGAGGCACTTATTTGTTCAATTAGAAGACACAGCCAATGATTAATTTACAAAGATGATCTACTACAGAAAATCTCAGGTTATATTTATTGCTGGGTAGCCAAAATAAGCAGACTTACTGCACACCAGAGCCATGGCCATCCGGAATAATTTAAACTGACACTTCATGCCGGACCAGTTCTATAAAAGAAAAGACAGGATGAACAGTAAAAGAGTCAACATTATGCTCCAAAATCAAGTCTTTTCCCATCACAAAATGTCATGGAATGTATGGCATGCGCAGATGGAGCCACACCTGCTGCCGGGGCCCAAAAAGAAGCTGCTTTGATGATCAAGTGCAGTGAGGGATGTGATAATCATCTATTCACAATGAGTCACACACACACACACACACACACACACACACACACACACACACACACACACACACACACACACACACACACACACACACACTGAGTCACACGCACGCACGCACGCGCGCGCCCGCACACACGCACGCACACACGCACACACACACACACACATACACACACACACAAATTACCATGACTACATTGGCCAGGTGTGCTGAGACCAGGGCATACACCCCGCCAGACGAACCGACCACGGGAGCTGTCATGTCAGTGACGGACACCGCAAGAGACCCTGCAGAGACCAGACGCATCACATATGAGAAAACTTCACCTGGATATTTTTAGACACAACATGAGAAGTGCGACAAATGATAATACAACTCGCACAGTCTGCGTAGATTCAACCGCCCAGTTGAAAAATAGAACGCAATCTATACAATATCCCTTCCAGACTGAAAGGGCTTCATGGTTGTAATAAAATGAAACTATAAAGGGCTGTCCAATTTGTAATTAAAAAGAAGATTGAGGATCTTAGCGAGCTAAACTATTTGAAGCTAATTGAATTAGTGTTGGATTAGATGAGTGATGCAGACTTCATTTTTGACCCTGGAAACAGCAGTGTGCAAAACCGCAGTGTCTCTGAATTGCACTATATGTGCACCCGACGCTTCAATCGGTGCACTTGTTCAGTAAGTAGTATTGTTCTGTTTCTATTGATATTTATCAGTGAGATTTTTTTTTAAATATGCAGAATAATTGGAACCAAATTTGTCACATAATCCCCAAATACTATAAAGTTAAATAAAATATACCGGTACATCCCAATAAATGAGAAAATGGTGCAAAATGTCATTTATCTCAGTAGTTCATTCATATAAAGTCACGACAGAATGAATTGAATCTTTTTTTTTTACTGTGCATACTACGGGTTATAATTTTAAAGATGATACTGTAGTTTACAGAAAACACAAATCCCAAATTCATCACCTGAAGAAATCGGAATACTGTTATACATAAGGTAAGAAACAATCTTCTTTTTTTTTTAAATGTGGCAATTTGGTAGGAATCTGGCTTTCATAAAAGTATTTTCCTGTCTTGACTAAATCTTCATAATATATGATTTTCACTGGATGAAGAGAACAAAAAATAAATACAAATTCAAGTTATTATCCACTATTGCATGCATGCAAAGCAAGCAAACATTTTTTTTTTTATTGTTATTGTCTCTTGATCACACCCTTCACTCAGCTGTCAACAAACAAGTTCATTGAGTCCCACAAAAGGGCACAAATGTGTGTTGTACCAAGAGGGCCATTGACCACTCAATGACTCATGATGTGACCTATGACCTCTGCCCTGACACCCCCCAGTCTGTGTGCCAGCTGAGCTACTGTCTGCTCGCCATGATTGTTTGGATGTTCTTTTTAAAAGACAATTTCAGTCATGTGATCATACGAAAACATTTGGAAAAAAAAAACACATGAAAAAAAATAGAACCAACTACAATGGGAATGCAAAATGTAGATAAATAAAAAGAGATCTGAATAAATGAATGAAACAACAAATGTGAAGTTATTGAAATCTCCAAATTATCCATACTTGACCAGAGTTTAAATGGCTGTTGGTCTACCCTGCAGTTGACTGACAACCAGGCCAGGGGGTACCCCGCCTCTTGTCCACAGTCAGCTGAGTTTGCTTCCAGTTGACCTGGGATCCGATTGTGGACAAGCGCCATAGAAAAAGGTTGGATGGTAGCGGGACATTTCAAATAAAACACGAGATTTATTATTTTCTTTTTAATGTCCGTGACCCAAGCGTTATATTTCATAGCTAGATATTAAATTCAGATATCTATGAGTGATAAAATATCCGGTAGTAATGACTGACTTGTAAACATCTGATCATGAAAATGTGATGGCCCATTTACACTGATATTTACTGGATCATGTTGATGTCTGACAGGAAATATGACCTGCGGTCAGACAATAACGAACTAAAAACACAAATAGCGAGCGCGTTATCTCCGCTGGTGGTCGATATCTCATTAAAACAGCTGACTTGTGTGTGTCTGATTTATGCTGTTTCCCTCCTCATTTCACTCTGGGCTTAATTCTGTATAGGCCACCTCAGCTGGTATCCACAGGGGGGGCTTGTCACTGACCCGTGCACTCACACATCGCAAACGAGCAACCGCACAGTGGGAGTTATTCAGAGATGGAGACAATTTGCATGAATATTAATCCAAGTCTGAATGCAGCATTTCATATTTTAGCCATTTAGCGCATTTCCCCTACTTTTGGTAGGGGAAATGCGACAACAAACAGACAACAATAGCCTGTGAATGTTGACGGATGATGTGATGATAGTAGCTTAATCAAAATGACAATAGCGACATTCAAACTTGAAAATTCATGTTGGGTTTGTGATCGAACCAGTTATTGAGTGTATTCTTTGCTTTTTGGTTAAATCGAACTCTGCTCTCATGATTCCTAGTGCACTGCTTGATTGTACATGTCAAGGGAGGGTACTGATGGACACTCCTCAACCCCCAAAAGACAGCCCACAGAGCCATCTGTCCAGATGACACACATACACACGCGCGCACGCACACACACACACACACACACACACACACACACACACACACACACACACACACACACACACACACACACACAAGATCGGAAAGTGATGCTGAAAATCAAACAGATGGGGGATGCAATTGGGCTTGAAATGTGAGACCTTGTGTTTTTGTTTCTGTGTGTCTTGGTGCGTAGTACACGTATGGACATCGTCCATTTATGTGATGAACTCATGCGGTGCTTGTTGGCCCGCCCACCTGCCAGCACGCCACACGCGTAGACGAGTCCGATCCTCGCCGCCCCGTGGACCATCTCCAGGGGGACTCCCACCAGCAGCTGCATGGCCATGTTCAGGCTCAGGTGTTCAATCCTATCACACACACACATGCAGACACACACAGAATAATCAGGAGATAAAACGCATCAACTCTCAAGGCAGAGGTAGGATTTTAAGCTAAAGGTAATGGAATATAATTAGTGGGTATCTAACGTTTTGTGGGCATGCTTGACCAGTTTAATCAACTGCAGTGTAGGGGATGTGTTCCACACCCACTTGTGCTAGGGGAAAAATGCGTGATGCAGGGAGATCAGATACATTTCTTCATTTAATAGTTCTACCTTTCCCACGCAATTTAAACACACGCAAATGAAAATCTGAATCTTTAAAAAAAAAAATTTAAATGTGGCTTTCTTTTCTTGTTAAACTTTACTTTATTACCATTAAGTAATATTAATTTTATTTAATTTTTTGGGCAATTTTTTTTCAAAAGCACCTTTGTCATTCCAATAAAGTCATATCATTAATAAATCTATTTTTATGGCAAGCCATAGGAATAAATACATGCCATAAGGAAGTTTAAAAGTGCTTTGACAACAAGTTCCCAATGAACAACCATGAAAGCAAGAGTTTGCAAAAAAAAAAGTGACAAAATTCAATTTTGTCATAATTGCAACAAATGTGAGAATGACCTGAGAGTAAACATTTGTAAAATGGTCTGTGAAAAAGAATCCGGACCTACTGGCCACATTCCGACGCTTATTTGATTTGAACAAACCACCACGTCAGAGGAAAAAGAACCCATCAATGCCTGAGGGCTGAAATGTACACATAAATAGATAAATATTATTCCGGTTTAATGGTATTAAATCCGAATTCTGCACTTAGAACTGCAGTCAGTGCAAATATAGTCAAATATTTGTGTTTTCAGGAAACACGATGCCTGTTATTGTGCAAGCAATATTTTTTTAAAAAAAAAAAATCTATTTTCACACAAAAAACACTGTGTAAACACATACCAAGGCAGGACATAAACATTTCCTGCGACCTTCAGAGCTGTAGCACGCTTCATTCCAAACCTCATTTAAGCAGCAGACCCGCACTCATTTGTATCCAAAATCCAAAAGCGCAGCTGCCATAATAATCTCGCTTCTCTTTTCCGATCCCTCATTTGCTCGTGTTCGCCGTGTGAATAAAAGCACCAGCTCTGCTTGATGTTTGCTGACGGATAAATGACAAACTGCAGTAAATAGGGCCGACGTGGCGCTTAAAAGCGGCATGTTTTGACTGTGTTGAGCACACAACAAAGAGCCGCGGCAGGAATGAGTGCAAAGCGTCCCAGCAAACAGGCATGCAAACAATTTCCACCAAGTGTGCCAATAATCTCTTTAGTGCATGACAAACTATCACCAGATGGTTCAATGATCACGGGGGGAGGCATTGGGGTGGCATTGATTACAAACACACAAGGGCATCTCCAGGGCAAGATAACAGCAACTGACCTCCAATCTAAGGCAAAACCGTTATGACTGATATCACGGACTCACCGGAGTTAAATTTATCACGCTTGTTCTAAAGTCACCCGATCGCAAATTTCAGTCTCGCGAGATCTGCTAATGATGGACGGACACGGATACCATACGGCAAAGGTGTCAAAGTCAAGGCCCGGGGGCCAGATCTGGCCCGCCACGCCATTTTATGTGGCCCGCAAAAGCAAATCAAGCATGTCAAGTTCCATGATGCTTGCTAAATTCTGAACCAAAATTTCAAATTGTCATATGTAATCCACAATAACGGTCAGTATTCTTGACTTCTGATTTGAAAATGAACAATTCATCCATTTGTTGTGCGTTGTGTATGTAATATGTGGAGGGGGTTAAACATTTATATGGTCTCCCAAAATCATAACGGCCCTCCAAGGGAAACCGTAACGACAATGTGGCCCGCGACAAAAATGAGTTTGACACCACTGCCATCGGGTATCTTGCCTTGAAAAATAGGCGCCCTATTTTTGTGCCCAGCGCCAGGCTAGAATAAAATCCGGTTGAAATGTGAGGACGGGAGGAATTCTCTTTCTTTCAGTGCTTTCACAGATACGTGCAGGTAGAAATGCGTGTACTGGAAGTGCAAAGGGAAGCCGCCACCATGCTGTGTTTTTCTTCAGTTCAGATTTATTTCTCAACGATGAGGAACACTTGTTTTCCTGTAATTAGTTTAGATGCCATTTATATATTGCATCTGACGTCGGGCAGAAGCGTTGCATTTGATTCGTTTTGTCATTTAACAAGATGCCATTTATTTATCGATTGACTGATTTTGTGTTGAGCAGCCCGGTGGGCGAGTGGTTAGCGCGTCGGGCTCACAATAAAGTCCAATCCAATCCAGTGTAGAGGTGCAGGGTTCGATTCTGGCCTTCCTGTGTGGAGTTTGCATATTCTCCCCGTGCCTGTGTGGGTTTTCTCCGGGTATTCCAGGTCCTCCCACATTCCAAAAAACATGCGTGGCAGGTTAATGGAACACTCTAAAATTGTCCCGAGGTGTGAGTGTGAGCGGGGATTGTTGTTCGTCCGTGTGTGCCCTGCAATTGTCTGGCAACCGGTTCAGGGTGTCCCCCGCCTACTGCCCGAAGACGGCTGGGCTAGGTTCCGGCACGCCCCATGACCCTTGTGAGGATAAAGCGGATCGGAAAATGGATGGATGGATGGACAGATGATTTTGTGTTGTGGTTATAGTTTGCTGTACAACTCACCCAGTGTGCATGAAAATGTAGCTGAGGTACCTCCAGGCCTGGGCCCGGAGCTGGGGGTGGTAAGGTAGAGGACTCTTGAGGAATGATGGGCTGGACACCTGCAGAACGAGGCGGTCCAGGTGACATCCATAATAAAAGAAAACAACTACCTAGGGCAGGAAATACAGACAGCGGCAGTTATTTGACAACCCGACCAATTACAAACATCGGTCATGGCAACTTTGAGGAAAGAAACTCTGACAAGAAGTAAAAAGGTGTGTGTGAAAGCAGACAACAGACAAGGGGAAATAAATAAGATACAGTCAAACCTCCAAAGTGGAACATTTTAACATTTGGATTGTCAGCCAAAATAAAGTCAAACATTATCACCATTTGATGGCTTTTTGTCGGAACATCACAAGGAAATCAATCAGAAAAACATACCGGTAGAGTTATTTCTTTATCACATAGAAAAAGAAAAAAAAAAGATGAAATCATGATCTTGATGTGTTACATGATGAAAATTTTACCTCCACGTTTGGTGAGACTTTTGAGGAAGTTAAATGGCGGCTGAACTTCAATTTGGAAGACTTAGTTCCACTTTGGAGGTTTGACTGTACAAATCGAATCAACTCAAACTCCAGCAGTTGACTGATGAGCCCGTCAATAGTATCAAGCTGTGCAACCTCAATAGTATCAAGCTGTGCAACCTCAATACTAACAGACTTGGTGAAATCATATGGTGCTAAAAAAAACAAAAAACAGTGGACCAACATTGTTGTCATGGCGACGCATCTGCGTAGCTAAGCCCCTCCAACCCCACCCCCCACTTCACATTAATAAGACCGAGTAAAGGCACTGACTGACTGAAAATGGCTTCTAGGTGACATTATCATAAAAAGAGGGTGAAGATTTCAAGGTGTTTGTCATTGTGGAACAACAAATAAACATTCGCCATAATAGTAACCGATAGTGTGGAAACCGTTCCTGAATTATTCTTATTTTTAGCTGGTACTTGGTGTAAAACGTTTGAGAATAACTGTTCGAACATTTCAGTCCATCCTTCGAATTGGATCATTTACCTCAAGAATGGTGATGGTCAGGATCAGCCATGGAGGGGGCCAGTAGTTGTAGCTGTCAAAGTACCACTTGCGATCCACTTCCCGCGGCAACGTCTCATAAGCAACGTGTCGGACCAGGCGCTGGGATAGACCCAGACCGACCTCATCCCGCAGACTGCTGCCCTTTAGGTGCCTGCCCCCCTGGAGGATCGCTCGCCGGAAGCTATTGGAACGCTTGTTACTCATCTGGAAACAAGGGACATTTGAATCGAAGTTTAACGCACCCTACTGAGAAGTGTTGTGCTGCACTCGCCTGACTTTGATGCAGACAGTCTCAGTGTGAGTCTGAATGGTCGTCTCGAGTTCATATGTGCCTTGCAATGACCTGACCAAATTGCGGTGGCTAGGTTCAGAGCCCTATCATGAATAGCGAAAAAACAAAAACAATGTCCAATGTCCATAAATGCTGATATTAATAGCTTAAACCCTAATTTTCTATACATTTTTATACATGAAAATAAATGATTTTGGATTTTGCGCAGGAAGCAACCCAGGCTTCCTGCCTGACACGCAAAGCTAATCACCCACTCAGGATGTATCTATCACTTCACCAAAGTTCCTTGGACCAAATGCAAAACAATCAAAAATAAAAGAATTGGCCTCGCTGCTCCAAAACCTTTGGAAGGGAGCATCCTCCGTCAACTCTCCAAATGCACTCAATGTATGACTAAAGTCTGATGACGCAGCTTTCCGAGCACAGGCAACACAGACTATAGAATACCATTATCAACACCTAGCAACCAACAAAAACCCTTCCCCTCACTGCTGTCTGCCTCCAAGGAGTTTAACCCCCCCCCCCCCCCAAAAAAAGTCCCTTTTATTGGGGTGGCCAGCTCAGTCTTACACAGTGGAGCCATTCCTTTCATTGTTACTCTGTAAAATTATGATTTTTTTTAAACACAAAGTAGAAATTAATGGCCGAAGATGATACATGCTCCACCAACAGTGAAGCTCTGCAGTGCTACTTTCGTCAACGTGCCTTTGGGCTGAACTGGCTGTGTGCTTTAACGACAATCTCCATGACAACATAATGATTGCTTCCTCGCTTCTCTCCTGCAGTCGGCCTCGCCTTCCACCTTCTTATTTCTATTTCATGGACCATACATCAATTCTACTTTTGTTTTGTGGGCCCCCCAGCGCATGGAAACTGGTTATAAGGGTAGCGAAGGTTCAGGTGTGGCAGAAAATCTCAACTGGACGTGGTAAAACAAGTTATTCTGTAACAGGACATTAATTTAAGGGTTGATCAAGGGCCCTGTGTAAGAGTATATGATTCAGTTTCATGATGATATTGATGATGATGATATTTGCTCCATATACAGTACTTTGTATACAGTGATGGCGGTTTTAAAATACAGTTGAGTTGAGTTTAAAAAAAAAACAAAAAAAAAAGGAAATTGTTATATAAAAAAAATAGTCCAAAACACTCAAAGGCCACGAGTGGATGGAGACGCTTTCAAGCACATGCCTGTCTTTCTATTAAAAAAAAAAAACAAAACAAAAAAAAACTTTGCATTTCACTGAATCAAAATAAAACATTTGGAAACTTGGAAAAAAACAATGAGCCACATTTCCCCCTATTTTCTGAACATGTTATGGAGCAAACCAGTAACCAAATAATGATATGCGGATTTTCGACCGTGTGAATTTGAAATAATTGTCCTCTTCTTGTGGACATCAATACCTAGTTGTTGTCAAATCTGATTCATCAGTTACCTGTCAAAATAATTGACAGAAATATGAAAAAGGTTGGTTCCAGCCTTACTTACAATAAAAGTAGTCGTAGTAACGAAAAGAAAACTGGACATTGAGGCCTACTACGCGACACAAAGCTACCTTATACTACTGCAATGTCGTAGTGGTCATGAAGGTGGCCTTGCCTTTCCAAACTATTCCCACAAAGTCGCAATACTTTTATCCATTTCACGTAGAAAGAGCTGACTCAACAACGCCACACAGTTCTAGACTTTAATGAGATGATGACTTCAGTCTTGATTCAGACAAAGATTTCAGAGAATCCATTCAGTACTTGACAAGGCGTCATATTCAACTCTTTGGCTGCATCACCGTGTCATTCCATGACATAGGGGTATATTTTCAGAGATCAGCATTTTGGGAATAATTTGGTCTGATAGGATTTGGCAATTATTGTACAGGCCATCAGTGTTTGATTGCATTATAAACGTCTTTCTTTTTTATAGCTTTTTAATTCCCGAGTATTGTACCATTAGAAATGCAATTTTCTGTTGTTTTTGACCTATAGATTGTAACTAAAATGAACACATCATAACCTCCATGCGGGGGAAAAAATACCTGACTACCTAGTGGCGCTGTGCATTTTTGGACAAGTTTGACAGAAGCTGAGATAAGCACCTGATGCACACTTGAGAGCATGCCAGAAAGAAATGAAGTTTAAAAGTGGAAGGGAGGAGGTGGTAGAAAAAGAGGCATGGAGCAGTGAATCAAACATTGTCATCAGGCAACAAATCAGTTTTCTGCCAGAAGGTCGCAGGAAAATGTGGTCCCGAGGATGAACAATAACACTGACCTTGAATGAAACAAAGTGACTCCAGTCAAGCATTTTGTTCAGCAATTTTGTGGATCTTTTCACATAGCTGACTTTTCTCGGATGGAATATATTCCCAATCGGTGCCACAATCACCCAGGGACTGCCCGGGATGTCTATCTTTCTTCCAAAGTCAAGTGAAAGGCAAATATTCGAAGCACAGAAAATGGATGGAAGTTAAAACATTAGTTAAAACCTTACCCCTAAAGGAAATCCCTCGAAAAAAAAAATCATTATTAAATCCTGTTACAGTTAACTCCAGGGGAAAGTTTGAACAAACTGAAGGTCAAGCAGCCTTTTGGAACGAATCATGTTTGACTTGACTGCAAATGCACAAGTATGGGGTGCGCTGGATGTTCACTCGAAGGGAGACATTGAACAAGAATCAGCAGGCAGCAGTTTCAAGGTCAAAGCTAAAAAGCGGCGCAAGGTGCGAAGCAAGAGAGGAAATGTATCTATCATCTGTCAGAAATTCATTTGCCATGACACCGTCTTTCCACCTCAAAGCTGAACTTGGAATACAGATGCTCAATGCAAACATGCTAATCAAGTTAGCTTGTTTTTCCCCTACCATTAGAGAAACAGTATTACGGGTCATCTATTTTTGTTGTTATTTTAAGAGATACATTGTGTATCATAAGTGACTGACGGACCACCAGGCAGACCAAACGATGGCATACAAGTCTAACTACAGAAATCGTGACAGCCTCACCAAATTGACAAAGTCCTGGTAGCAGATTTTTCCGTCAGAGTTACCATCGGCGAGCGCCAAGAGGACTTCCAGCTTGTGGGGGTCCAGCTCTGAGCCATGCGTCGCCAACAGGTCCCTGAAGCGCTCTGTACTGATGAAGCCGGAATTGTCCGGGTCATACTATAGGTGAACACACACATTAAAAAAAATGAGGCAGACTTATTAACAAAATCAGGGATGCCATCTGTTTTCATTAAAGGTATGAATAGGGCACAATAACAAATAAGTTCTTTATACATATTAGCGTTGTCTGTCTACAACCATCACATCCACCAATGAGCGTAATTTGGTAGTGATGAAAGTACGGCATAAATGGATGAAAATGTTTTGCAATCGAGCACGCAGAATGAAGTAAACAAATCTGGTTCGAAAATGTCAATCTATCCATCCATCCATCCATCGTTCCATCTATCCATTTTCTGATCCGCTTTATCCTCACAAGAGTCGCGGGGCATGCTGGATGGAGCCTATCCCAGCCGACTTCGGGCAGTAGGCGGGGGACACCCTGAACCGGTTGCCAGCCAATCGCAGGGCACATACAGACAAACAACCATCCGTGCTCACACTCACATCTAGGGACAATTTTAGAGTGTTCCATTAATCTGCCACACATGTTTTTTGGAATGTGGGAGGGCCTGGAGTACCCGGAGAAAACCCACGCAGGCACGGGGAGAACATGCAAACTCCACACAGGGAGGCCGCAGCCGAAATCAAACCCTGTACCTCTGCACTGTGAGGCAGACGAGCTAACCACTCTAACACCGGGCCGCCATTGGAAAATGTAAAAATACGAATTCTGTACATTTTTGGACAGCATAGGAAGCCAAGTAGAAAAGTGCTTGATGAAAAAAAAACTGCCACTGCAAGCAATTTCCAACATGACACTGTTACCCACGAGTGTTAGTTAAAGTGCAGGAAAAAAAAAAAGGCAGTAAGACAACAGGCAGCAACACGCAGCTTGGCAAGCTGCCATGTTCTACTCTCTACGGACCAACGGAAATAATGAACTTCAATGCTACAGCAGACACACTGCCAATATTGCTTTGTGAGTGGTGTGCGTGCACAAATAGAGTATTTATTGATTTTGAACCTGACAAATGTTCACACCCTCGGGGGCAGGTCAATGCCTTTTGAGTACCCCCCCTTCATTAAAACGTTTTGTCTTCCTTCATTAAAACGTTTTGTCTTTAGTGGGTTGCTTTTATCGGACAAATATGGCACTGAACGTGTAAATAACAGGACGGGTGCATATTGGAGCAGAACACATTGCCATTTGCGAGAGCAGCTGTTCTCAAAGGGGAGGTGTGGCAGCTTGAAAAAAAAATAAACCGGAAAGGCAAACTATACCGTTTTTTTTTTTGTTTTGTTTTTTTTTAGCTCTACAATAAGACACCTTCTAGGGTGGAGCGGAAAACTCTATGAAAAGGAATTTACTTACAAGGTCGTGACCTTGGAAACCTGCTTTGAGAAACGTGCGCTTTGAGTTCCGAGCTTGGTCAAAGAACAAACTAACATCTTATCTCAACGACTGACGGTACCAATATCTCGCACCTTACGTCCTCGAAAATGTTGTTCGATAAATTGCCGCCGAATCGGTGATTGACGACAAAGTGGAACCATACCAGACCACAGTTTGTTATTTCACACTAAGCAGTAAACCGAATGTTGATATTGTGTGGGAGATGCACAGACGGCTGTTCCTGTCTACATGCGGCGGAATATTACATTTAGCAAGTGTGCTCGTACCAAACGCGAGGACAACAGTCAAAATATTTAACATCTGCTGCAGAGGAGGCGGCATGTACGTATTTGCTCTCTGATGAGGAAAACAAAAAACAAAAAAACAGGCTGACTATGATTAAACTTGCACTGCATCTCTTAACACCCACAATATTGTCCCCAGGAAAGTACACCAGATACACAGATACACTGCGACATCTACTCCTAACACCCTCCACACACACACATATTTATTTACAGTAATTTTGTACTGTAGTGGGTATTTTCAGGCTACGGAAAAAAGTACAAAACAATAACTTTGCACTGTAGTGGGTGGTTTTAAGAGCACGAAAAAAAGCTATTTGATGTAATGGACAACTGG
>CAAKHF010001107.1:1794-17089 GCA_901007745.1 Hippocampus kuda | reverse complement strand
CCTCACAAACCCCCCCCCCCCCCCAAGCAATCAAATTATAATCTCCTCAAGATTTCGGGTCCTCTAAATGAGTTTTGTGTAGCTTGGCAACAAGTTTGTTGGTCTCAGTGGCCTGCAGCTTGGCCTGCACAGCACTCCATGGCTGCTTCTTCCTGGGAAGCAATTTCTGGGAGAGAAGAAAAACTTTACATGTTTCCCCCTGCTTCACATACACACACAAAAAAAAAAAATAGAAACTCGCCGTGAATCTGAAAACAACGCCAAGCCAGTCTTACCTTCAGCTTTTTCTTGACTGGATCATGCACCACTCCATGACGCCAGAGACTTTCCTAACAAACAGCAGCAGCCCCCCAAAAAAGGTCACATTAATACAAATCTTAGTTCCCTCAATTTTTGGGGAGTGTTTCCCCAGACTTCAGTGAGCCAGATTTCACATTACAAAAATCACATCAAAAAATGTCAGCAAGTCTAACTATTCACAAAAAGGGAGAAATTTTCAGCGTTCCGGCCAAAATTCGGGATGCGCCGAAAAACCACGAGAGCCTTCTCAAAACTGTTGGACGTTTGAGTACATTTTTTAGCAGGGGATGTACATACCCTATGTCAACAGTAATGGCTACTGACATGCGTTTGGTACCAAAATAGCTGCAATAGCCATATTTACTTTTTTTTTTTTTAAAAAAAAAACAATATTTAACTATGGCTTATAAATCAATTTTGCTCAGTTTATGCTACATCATGAAATAAATATTCATGATAAACAGTTTCATACTCGACATTAGCGCCTCCATTTGTGGCTTGAAAATGCAATTCAATGTGTCACCTGAAGTACCGATCATCGGAAATTTGCCTAGATGGCTATATTTTTGACAATGGAATTGGAAGCGTATAAGCACCAAATTTCACGACTATCTCCACCAGAACATTTCTGTCCTTTATCGACTCAACTATTTAAAAGATAGGATTTAGCATCAGGACCTGATCATATTTTTGCAGTGTTTTGGTTTTACCTTCATGACAAAGTTTTTGTTACATCCAGGTTGTGCGCAGCTGAAGGGCTTCGTTCCCTCGTGGTCGCCCAGGACGTGGCTGTCCAGATTGAAACGACGACTAAACGTCTTTGAGCAGCCTTGTTTCGGGCACGAGAAGCTCGGCTTTCCCCAGCTATGGTGGCGCAGCTCGTGCTGGCGCAGAAACCACGTGTTGTTGAACTGCTTCGTACACATCGGGCATGTCACCTTAACTGTGGAAGAAATAAATAAAGAGGTTGCGCTAATGGATAATCAAAGAGGCCTGCTGACAGCAAACTAACCAAACGGCCATCTTACCTCTGTGCACTTTGCGGTGCTTCTGGTACTCTGACCACGTCTTTCCCAGGAACATGCATAGCTCGTCCTCACAGGGGTAACCTGAAAACGTCAGTCATACACATGCATTCTTTTGCGACTAAAATAAGCACAAACGCCCTTTACATTAGTATTCAACATAAAGCGACAGAGTTTGAACCCCTCTTGTTGCAAGATGCAAGATTGAAGTTTCCAACAAGCAGTGCGAGGACACCGGGATTAAAAATATTGAAAACGTCATCACAGAGTGCTGGATGTCAATTCATATTAGCTACAAGAAAGGTTTAAATGTTAACAACTCCAGTTCCAGCTTGTTCAATAAATTCAAAAAATGTCAAATCCTCAAATTTTCTTTGAAAATTCTCTTGAAAGCAAATGTTTGGGAACGCCATCACAGATGTTTTATCAACTGACCTTTATGCATGTTCTCATGGTGCTTCAGCTTGCCAAGCGAGGGGAACTCCCGCGCGCAGTCATCAACATGACAACTATAGAATGAGAAACCGCTCGTTTAATAACAATGACAGGTATGCGAGCATCCGATCGGTAGCTCCCTACCAAAAAGGCAGATGGCCTTGGTGTTCCCCTGTGTGGGTCTTCAACTGGTACTTCTTGTTGAAGCTACTTTGGCAGCCCTGATGTGTACACTGGAGAAAGAAAAAAGGTGTCAAAGCCAGGTACACACACACACACCTGTACACACACCAAAAGCCCCAAATCGTGGAATACGTATTGATGTGGGGTGTAAAGTGTGACCCCCCCTCCCTCCCAATTAACTCAGAAAAAGTGTCTTGGCAGACAAATTTCAAGTAACAATACCAATAACCGAACCTCAATATTGAGAACAATTTCCCCATTCGGCTCGGAAATTGCTCTGTCCGTCGTAAATGTTAAACCTGTTCAACATTTACGCTCACAATTTCTTGCGTGGATAACAACTAGTTGGGCCGAGCCAATCAGCCCAATTAAGAAATGAGTCACCGGAAGAGGCAACAGTTAGCCTAGCTCCCTCCATTTTAGCTACTCTTCTTCATTACAGTTTGCAGCAGTCTGACTGCAGTCTGGCTTCATGCTACCGCCACAGGTCAGTCTTGGTACTACAACAGTTTTTTTTTTCTCCCCCTCAGCTCTTTCAGAGGGATTCGCCCATTTAAAAAAAATAGGTTAAGAGGTTAAAAATCTTACTTGATATCGTCCCTCCTTGCGCTGGTGCACTCGAGCGATGTGATTTTTCAAGCCGGCGTTTCGCAAAAACGCTTCAGAGCAGCCGTCTGTCGTGCACCTTTGTACCAAAAGACAAAAATAAAAGTACAGTACAATACATCGCAGGTCTTTATTTCAATAAAACAGAAGAGGAGGGTCTTACTTGTGGCGCTTCTCGCCACTGTGGTTGAGCTCGTGCCTGGCAAGCGCATAGCGGCTGCAGAAAGTCTTGTCGCAGCTTTCGCAGGAGAACGGTTTCTAGGAGAAAATAGCCCCCCACCCAAAAACAAAACAATCCTATCACATCAAAAAAATTTTTGTGGGGTTGGGTGGGAGTATCACTTACCAATCCTGTGTGCTTGCACAGGTGGGCCTCAAGCTTCCACAGCTTTGTGAACTTGGCCTTACAGTCAAAAAACCAGCAGATGTAACTTTTCTCACTTTGCAAACTCTCTCCCATCTTTAACATAAATCAGGTGCAATGTTGTGTTTGAAGATGACAACAACAACAAAAATTATGTCATAAGGGGCAGGACAATGACTGACCTACAACTGGTTACTCACCTGTGCTTGATTTAACTTATTGGATCAAACCACTCTGGAGGGCCAAAAGGGGAGTCCAATATTTTCAACAGTTCAAAAATTTTTTTGAAAAAAATGATCACATTGGGAAACAGTAAATAGTAAAGCAACTTGAATATGATGAAGGCTGACGAGGATTGTAATAGTGATCGCACTGTTGCTCAAGCATTGTAAAAGTCCTCCACCCTTTGATCCACATTGATTGATTGATTTCAGCTTTAAAAATGTCATCCGTGTCTCCGGGAGGGAGACGATTGTCTGCATTTCACACACGCACGTATACACACACACTCACGCTGCTTAATCTTATCAACGCTCCAATATAGTTTTCTCGAGATCCTGAGAGATTCGTCTCTCAAACACACACTCACACACAAACCAAATTGAGAGTGAATGGAGCTTTCCAAAGTAAACGGTGTACTTGAGGTGGTGTGTTTAGCATAAATCCAAACACACTAAAGTGCAAAAAATAAAAATATGCCACGCTCATGCCATTTGAAACATTTTTAGAGCTAAGAAATTCAAACTTTCAACTGTTTGACGTCACCAAATGTGATGTCCCCCCCCCAAAAAAAAAACCTCATGCAATTGTGCACTCGAAGAGTTTTGAAAAAAAAAATTCAGAATGGCATCACAACTTTGATAATCATTTGAAGGATTAGTCTTCAAAAATGGGTCCCCTGGAATATTAAAACATGACAAAAAAATGACACTGCTGGACACCGAGGTTATAATAGTTAATGAAAACAAACACAAAAAAATGAAAACAAAAATTGATAATGATAACAACGAAAATGGTTTTAAAAAACGACAACTAACTGGAACTACATTACAATAATGTTTCTAAAACTAACTAAAATGAACTATAGTTACGGCAAAAATGTCCTTTGTTTTTGTTTGAGTCGATTAATATACATGAGCTTTCGGAGTTCATTTTAAATGGATTCATTTTGGAGTTGCTCCACATTTGTAGCCACACAAGAAAAATCAGTTGTTTGAGAATTGTACTTAACGTAATTACACATTACTTTGTGAAGTGTTTTTTTTTTTATCTTGCACCCGACAACTACTAGATATATTAAAAAAAAAAATTAGCCTTAGTTGCTCTGAGTCCTGCTCTGCTCCACTGTCGTATGGTGTTCAACAGGGTTCAATTTTGGGGACCCTACTGTTTTCAGTCGATTTGCTCCGCCTGGGTTCCATCTTCAGAAAACATTTCCTTCCACTGCTTTGCGGATGACAAAGAATCTAAAGGTGAGCAAATGAAACAAATGCAAGAAAACAAACAACGGGTAGGAATTCAGCGGCCACTATCTCGCTGTCTAAACATCACCCTCTGCTCCCATGTGAAACCTTTTGACTGGCCGCTGTGAATGAGGCCTATTGAGAGCCTGTTGGACGTTACCTCAGTGCCCTCCCACGCTTCAGGTGAGTGCGCCGGGGGTCGGGCGACGTGCTTATCAGCCCCATCCGGTCCCCAACCCCTGCTCCGCCCCCACCCCCTCTGCTGTCAGGTGGAAGATCAATACCCATGGCCCAGTATGCACACATATATGAGCCTGACTCTGTGATAAAGGCAGCCAGGCTGACACCACACCTAGCACACGTGCACACACACACAAACACACACACACACACACACACACACACGCACACACATACAGTGTGCACTCTGTTTGGCCCATAGTGGGAATTTCCTCTGTCACTACAACACACTTGTCTCAAACATTCACTTAGATTCAAGCACAATGTATTGTAAAACTGTGAATTGTTTTGCGTATAATTAATATTTTTACTGTCATAAGCATCAAGGGACCAATATTATGGTTATTGTTTTTAATTCATGATACATTTGTTGAATTAATCAGTCAATGAATCAATAATCGGAATTTTTCTCTGCCATATATTGGCCCGACCATAGTCAGAATGTTACAAAAATTATGAATTTATTTTTGAATTTTTTTTTAAAATATCAAATATTTCAAATATTTTTTGAAAATTAAAGTTGGAATATTATGTGAATAAAATTGTATATTTCATCAAAAAAGTTATGTATTTTCGCAAAAACAAACATTTTCAAGACTAGTCAAAATATTTGGAGAATAGTTTTTTTTTTAAATCATGCATTTTTGAGATTAAAGTTAGAATTACATTGAGCTGGAGGGTGGGGTTAATATGTAACATGGCTGGTCGATCTTGCTTGCTGAGCGCACAAACTCAATCTGTTTGTGTGTGTGTGTCAAACGTGTGATTAAGTTCATACTCCACACAGCTTACCAAATATCTCCTCCTCCTCACCCCCCCCTCCCCACACACACACTTGTGTCTCCTTCCCCTCTCTCTTGTGTGTTTGCTTCTTGTTCATTCAATGAGTAACCTCTATGAGTCATGCAAATGCTCAGGTGAACCTGCAAGCTGCTTGAGGTGTAACAAAAATATTTTGATTTTTTTTTTTTTTCGGTCGGCTCATTCCAAAATGGCTGCTGGCTAATTCATGTCACATTTTGGATTGGCTTCTTTATGGAACTATATTTAAATACTTCCTGTGAACAGCATAAATTCCTGGTTGGTTTTTTTTTTTACTTCATGAGAAAATAGGATGGAATACTGGCATCCCAACATCGCAGCACCTCCTTATCTACAACACTACAAGAAAAAATGCAGACACCCTGGATCAATAGAAAGGGGCTTTAACTGCCAACTTGGCAGGTGATTAATTGCATTTTATTTTCCCATCTTTTATCTTAACCCCTTATACTACTCAGCACCGATAAGACTGAAATTCCTGACCTCAGGGGCCTTCAAGGATTTCCACGGGGAAAACTCCAAAACAGGCTTCAGGGCCCATGGGAGTTCATCCATCCATCCATTTTTGAATCCGCACATGGTTAGCGGGTGTGCTGAAGCTCTCTTCGGGCAATAGGCAGGGTACACCCTGAACTGGGCACACAGAGACGAACAACCATCCGCGCTCACACTCGCACCAAGGGACAATTATGAGTACTCCATTAACCTGCCATGCATGTTTTGGGAATGTGGGAGGAAACCAGAGTACCCGGAGAAAACCCGCGCGGGCACTGGGAGAACATGCAAACTCCACACAGGAAGGCCGGAGCCGGAATCAAACCCTGCACCTCTGGACTGTGAAGCCGGCGTGCTTACCAGTCAACCACCGTGCCGCACACAAATGAGAGCATTTGATGCAATTCTGAAAACAGACAAGAGTAGGGTTGCCACCTTTCAGACCTGGAAAATAAGGGACCCTCCTCAAGGCGTATCGGCAAAACCAACCAAATTTGAGGGTTTGGCTCCTCCCACTCTCGTCTGTATTTTTTGTTGCCGTTTCCTCTTTTGAGGACGCGGTGAAGTCTCGGGTGTATATGCTGTAGCGGACATTTTTAAAACTTCCGGTGTAACCTGGTGTTGTGTGTCGCGAGCGCGTTACTAGGCAACGATTATGACAGGCACCAGACGTAGGCAACGCTCGGGGGTCCTCAGGAGGTCCTGCGTACCTCCCGCCAAAACCACATTGCTGGCTGTAATATCTCCTGTCTTTTATTTTGTTCATTATTGTTAAATTCAATCTTCATATTCTTCACACAACAAACCGCGATATTTAATTCCCAATTAAAGGACGATTCCATTTTTTTATGGGACGGGTGTCAACCTTAGACAAGAGGAATATTATTTAAAAAAACAACAACAAACCCTCAGATGTTTATAGTACATACCAATAAATAGTGGTGGTTTCTGGCATGCAGATTATGTACAGCTGCACAGTACCTTTGACAAAAATTTTGGAGGTAGGGGGGCAACATTTCTACATCCCCGCATGAAAGAATAGATCATCTCCACGAGTCAAAATTAAGTGTTCTTTATCACATACACAGATTTCACGCTTTCTCCTCGGCTCTAACTGGGCAGATTGGTGTTAATTTGTGTCAATATTGGACAAAGTACCCAGGTTGGAACAGATAAACCCATTTGTCACATCAGCAGTCAGCCAAGTTGAGCCTGCACTGATTAAACAAGTGGTCCTTCTCACACGTGGAAAACATTTGTTCCATCGCTTTCATTATATTTGTTTTTTTGTCTGGAAATTGTAATAATTTACGTGTTCCTAAGGACCAAGAAAGCCGTCCTTGTCTCCGTATTGAATCAAATGTGTTGACTGCGGTAAACATTTTACTCAAATGTTCATTGAGGTTATTTTCCCGAAATATTTACAATACAAAATAAACTGGAGTTTCCTTTCTGATCCATAAAAAGGCCTTAAAAAAAGCATTAAACTTGATGCACATCTTCCCCTAGTGGACTTTTTTTGACACTACAAGATCGAAAAAACATTTTCTTTGGATTTATCTACTTCGAATATGTACATTACTTCCACGTGATTAAATTGTGGTAAACGTATGACATTTCCTAAAAAATAAATATATTTTGTTAATTTTATTACTGTGCAGCCCCAAATCAAGTACTTTTTAAGTCTAAAAGGGTCCTATTTGTCTCAAAAAGTACTAATGTGAAAATTTTTACCTACAAAACGCATATTTTTAAAATATGAATTTTATTCTCTTGATCATAAAACTTACCTATAAAATACACAAATTTTATTTCAAGTTCTTTTCAATTCTATTCATAATGTACATCTTTTAACTAAAAAAGTCTTCTATCTCAAAATGCACTTAAATCTTTGAAGTGCATATAGAACTTGATTTGCATTGTATGCAATCTAAAAAAAACCCTCAAATCTCACTTATTCAAAAATAAACAATTTGATCACACCCAACGTGCATCTAAATTTCCTATAGAATTTGGTAGTTTCCGTCTTACTCAAATCTAAGATTACCATCAAAAAATATTTCTCAGAAACCAAATTGCTGCCCATTTCTATGACATACATTTTATGCTGTTTGATTCTGATTTCTTGGGTAATCTTGAGTTTATAAATGAGTTTTTATCAAAATTAAGGAATATCATGAAATATACTTTGCTCGGTGTAGCAAATCGTTTTCAATATTTTCAGTGAGATGCCCTGTTCTCATGCTTTTCAGCATTAGCGATGTCTTTAAAGTGAAAGGAGAAGCGTGATCTGTGACAGTTGTGTACAAACATTTTAATTTTATCAGCCATTTTATGCCATGAACTCATAAGGTATGGGCTCCAGCAGCTGAGGCTGATTCTTCTTGGTGCTGACAAAATGAGCCTCTCGAGGAGGAGCAGGCTGCAGAGAACAGAATGTGACATGGAGAAGTTACATTCGAAGCAGGTTTGCTAAGAACAACAATACAAGTGCTCCTTCCTACCTGGCGCTTGAGCTCCACCCAGGTGCCGTTCTGCTTGGCCTCCAGCTTCTTGGCGTCGTTGTCTTTGACACGCTTCAGGAAGCTGGCGCGACTCATTGAGTGCTTCACATGCTCAATGCGCACGTTGATCTTCTTCGCCAGGATCTTGCCCCTGTAGCACAAATCACCCACAACCCAAAGGTTTGAGGGGAGCTCGCTCTCTCTTACCAGGGCAGCTTAAGCTTGCTCAGCCCACATTGCAGGTTTTTAAACATCTGCCATCATTTGTTGTAACCCCGCTAGTGCCTCTGCTCCAACAGGGCGGTCGAGGCCGAGGATGCTGGAGGTCGGAGTGATTTCCCCCACATGAATGACCACAGTGGACACCAACTGTCCCGGTGGCAAAGTGAACATGGGGTTGCCTTACCCCTCTGCTTAGCCCAAGCAACTAATCATTTTTGAGGCATTTACATCCCGTGCGAGTCTGTGTAATGTGTACTTACTTGACCTGCTTGTTGACAATGACGCCGACAGCATGTTGGGTGACGTTGTACACGCGCCCTGTCTTGCCGTGGTAGCATTTGTGTGGCATACCCTTCTGAACGGTACCTGTGCCCTGAGAGAAAGTGCGCACAACCAGTCACCATGCTAGTCCCTAATTACAATTGCATATCGATGTAACGGATTTTAAACTATTACTTCAAACTCAACTTTCAACATGTACTTAAAATACGGGATCATAAAGCAATCTAGATTGTACACAATCGCTAATCCATGTTTGGTAACCAACAGCTGTCTCAAAAAAGATCGTTTAAAATCAAATCCATACCTTGATGTCAACAATGTCACCCTTCTTGTAGATGCTCATGTAAGTAGACAGGGGAATCGGGCCTGTCAATTTGAAAGGAAATTAAGCTAACCGCACAGCTTTCAGCAACAGCACGCTCGTGCAGAATTTAGGCAAAACACTCACCATGCTTGCGGAATGGTCTGCTAAACATGTACCTGGTCCCCCTCCTCTTGCCTCTGGTGTTAGTCATGTTGCCTGATTACTGTAAGAACAAAACAAATTCATTATGTGAAACGTGTGTTCGATACAACTACTGCCATTACTGTACATTTAGGCTGTGTAACAGCTAGGAGCTCCGTGTCACATGTAGACGCTTATAACATTTCAAATATATTTTGGCACATTGACAATTAACGCAAACACACAGAAATTATTGTTAAAGCCGAAGAGCTGTCGAATGTGTGTAAAAAGTGTGGTAATATTGCCTTCGAGGCCCACATGGAGAACCACGCCGCAGCTGCGGCTCATACTTATGGCCTTTACTATAAATTCCCGGTGAGTTGGTTGGCTATTTTCGCCACCAATGTACAAGAGGGGTGTTGTATTACATACGTGAGTGCAAATGTCCACTAAACGGGAAGATGTTGGGGTGAAATTTAGGATTTTAACCGGAGATCATCTTACCCCGAGTCTGAACAAGATGGCGGGTACGGCGGAAAGAGAGTCTCGAGGACCTCAAGCTCCGCCTTGGTGGCTGCCAAATAGTGCTGCCGCGTGTACTTGCCTGAACAAAAAGGTAGAAATAATAGCTTGTACGTAGCCTGGAACAAATATATTCGACAAAGTCACATGTTTTTGTTCATTTTCGACACGGAACAAAAGTAAAGCACATAAAATTGTTTCCCTGTAAATATGTATTTTCAAGATTCCACACTTTCATTTTTCATCACAATTATGACTTAGTATTTCACATTTATGACTTTACATGATTATTTTTACTTCTTTTTCTTTACTGGTGAAAATGTAAAAATAATAAGCTACTATCTCATAATTTGGTATTTTGACAGCCGCGAACCATTGCTAAGAAGGTCTGGGCTACGTGCAGACGTCGTTTTGCTCTGAAAGAATCTAAATGTGATCTTTATTTGTTTTGTAACCAAGTCTGTGAGTTTGTCATTATCAATGTACATAAAATGTTTTTTTATTAAACGTTGGCATTATAACAGGCGGAAAAGGGCTTCACGCGCCACGAACACGCATGCGTAAGAGGCACTTTTTTTTCAGGTTCATATCCGCGCTTACAAATTGAGGAGAGTTACTATGTCGATTTTGATGACATAATCGTGCTTATCGAACGTGTTTACGATACCACCTTTATTCGTATTTACGCGTGGCGACCCTAAAATTAGACACTTGATGTCAAAATAAACAAAAACAACTCGGCGACGACGGCATTGGGTGCCGCCCGATACGGAAATCACTCGCAGAGAATCATCTCGTTCTTCAGCCTGAAACTCTTCACGTGCTGTGAAAGTTGATTTGGCCAATTGCCCAACCCGGAAGTAACTTGCAGCGAATGCTCTCGCTTTTATGTATTAGCCTCTGTCGCCCTCCTGGGATCCTGGCTGCTGCTCCTGCTTCAGCAAAGCAGTCAACGGGAGCTGATCTGCTTGAACGAGGCGGTGTGCATGGAAGATGGCGCTGGCTGAATGGAAATCCTAATGACAGTCTCCAAATTTGCCTCTTTTTGTACCATGGTGAGTGTCGTGCGATGTTTGGCCGCGTCTTCGCTTGCTTTCCGTAGGCCGATTATGCACATCGGTGTGCTTTTCGAACCCCCGTTTGTAGCAGCGAAGGGCGCTAGTTAGCCACCTAGCTAATGTCAGGCTAACAAGCAGTCTACAAGTGACAGGTCGCGAGCAACTGGAGCGCACATCTGCTGAATCGACGTACAAACTCGGCGTTAATTGGATGTTGTTAGACAAGGGAACGACACGCAAGAGTCAAGTTGAGATGCTTGGCCTTTTTGACAGGCGACTTGGTATTCCTAACGCAAGGCAATGACGACATGGTTGAACATCAGCTGCGCAGTTGTGGAGAGCTTCCAGCTCCTTGTACACTCCAACGTCATTTACAGGTGTCCTCGCTTTACGACGGAGTTGGGTTTCTGTTCCCAAGGAGGAGCGCGCCCCAGTCTTTCTCTGATTTACGCTAGCAGAGTCGTAAAGTCATGCTGACTGTAAATAAGAGCATGATAAACATCTGCAGGCCGTGAATCTAAAACAGTTCTTCCCTCATAACTAGGGCTGAACAGCTTTGAGAAGCAATTCAATTGTGTTGTTGTTTTTCCCCAGGATTGGAAATTAATATGCGATTTTTTTTTCAAAGTCCTCCTCCCATGATTTTGTTTTAACAAACATAAGCAATGCGATAATCTGCATTACATCTGATTTATTAGACATTAATGCTTGGGTCTTGATGATTGATTATGACAATTTGCGCCTTTTTTTTCTTCTTACCAAACAAGTGGGGCCGAAAATTCATAAATCAGATCAGAACTATAATGCAAACAAATCTTTGCCTTTGTCGCATCAGCTGTTCATTTTTCATCAAACAATGATAGGTAAAAATGTGAACTGCACTTCTTGCACTGAATTAATCTCGACACATGATAATTACATAAATACACACATAACATTTTCCTGAACTATAAAAGCGCCCCAGATTATGAAGTGCAATATCGATGAAATGGGTCTATTTTCAAATATTGTACCTTATGAAATCGGTCTTAGGTCAGTAAGCACAACTAAATACACACTCCTCGCTTTCGCGATCCATGGCTATTTGTACACACGCAACAACATCCATTCTACCAGTGAATGGCCACCGGGAAGTTCACTTCCTTTTGCGATCAAAATGACTTTGAGAACGCCAAGTGCGTCGGCTATTCACTTTTGTATTCGAATGATCAAGATGACAAAAGCGTTTCATGTCTTGTTTGACATTCACAGGGCGCCAATGCCTCTGCTCTGGAGAAAGAGATTGGATCTGAGCAGTTTCCGGTCAATGAGCACTACTTCGGCCTGGTCAACGTATGTCACCTTCGCCACTTGTGGTGATTTCCTCGATATATCCACAAATGTAAACTAAAAGGTCCCCTCCCCCCAACCTCCAGTTTGGGAACACCTGCTACTGCAACTCGGTGCTGCAGGCGCTCTACTTCTGCCGGCCCTTCCGGGAGAAGATCCTGGCGTATCGCGGGCAGCCTCGGCGCAAGGAGAACCTGCTCACCTGCCTGGCCGACCTCTTCCACAGCATCGCCAACCAGAAGAGGAAAGTCGGCGTCATACCGCCAAAGAAGTTCATCACACGCCTGCGCAAAGAGAACGGTGAGAAGAAGAACAATGCTCAGGCACCCCAACCCCTACAAATTTTGAATTTCAAAGTCTGGGCACTTCAATAATTTTTGTTGCTTGATTCAAGTAAATTAGAACGATTTAAAAAAATAAACACAGCCGTGCGAAAAATAAAAAAAATCAGGAATAAGATATGGGGGGGAAAAAAAACCTCCAAAACATTTAATTTCATCTTGTCTCCATGCAGAGCTGTTTGACAACTACATGCAGCAGGACGCCCACGAGTTCCTGAACTACTTGCTCAACACCATCGCCGACCTGCTCCAGGAGGAGCGCAAGCAGGAGAAGACCAACGGCCGCCTGGCCAACGGGACCCTGGACTCGCAGAACAACAACAGCAACGCCACGCCTGCGCCCACCTGGGTGCACGAGATCTTCCAGGGTACCCTCACCAACGAGACCCGCTGCCTCACTTGCGAAACGGTACAGCCAATGCCGCCATCTTATCTTGTACATGCACAGTTACAACCCTTTTGTATAACTTGGTAGTGCATTTGTCACTTTATTAATTGTAATAAATAAATAGGGTTCATTTTGTGCGATTGATTTTTTAATCAGTAACAAAATAGAGTGCAATACTCTCCTCTGACCTGCAGAGGTGCCGTTGAGTTGCTTTCAGCGTGTTTGCTGTCTCTAAAGTACTCAACTTTGTCGAGCACATAAATACCCTACTTTCTTTGGATGGAACGCAGGGGCAGCACATACAATGAAAACAGAAGGGGCCCTAAAATTGAACCCGGAGGAACTCAAAATACCACTAACATTAATATGGAGAACCATAGTACTGTCCTGGAAATAAAGGAGCAGGGGCAGAGAGAGAAGAGAAAGGAAAATGACTGGAAAGAGCCAGGAGGGAGAAGCCAATGCAATGTGGAGAAAATTTGTTTTTAATTTTTGAGATCAGACTTTAGTTGGAACTTGAACATTTTCTTGGAACTTTACACTTTTGAAACATTCATGCACTTTGGGGGGAAAAAAAAAAGCAGAAAGTAAATTTTTATTTTGGCGATACATTGACCTGAGAAGACTCCTCTTGGCCCGGCAAACCTCTGTTGATATCACTTGAATTTATAATACCGCCGCCTACAGGACTGGAGTGGAACTGTATCAGTGTTGTTCATTTTTGTTCTTTCCAGATAAGCAGCAAAGATGAGGACTTTCTGGACCTTTCTGTGGATGTAGAACAGAATACCTCCATCACACACTGCCTCAGGTAACGCCCATTTCACGTGGCCTGCTTTCGTTTGTCCGTGGCGGGAATCAAACATGCGGAAGTCCACATTGAGCCGTGTTTCGCCCCTCAGAGGCTTCAGCAACACAGAGACCCTGTGCAGCGAGTACAAATACTACTGTGAAGAATGTAGGAGCAAGCAGGAGGCACACAAGAGGTAGGTTTGAAAATCTTCAGCCCATTTTTTAAGGGTGGGATGGCGATTAAAAAAAAAAAACAAATTAGCATCTTTCAGCTCTTTTTATGGGGTGTAAACCAGATGGCCAACACAGCTAACGAGAATCGCCTATGCTAACTCTTAGTTTAACTGTTCACTATGGTGCACATGAGCATTTGCCATCTTAAATATTGAACAGGTAACAATTATGATCTCGACCTAGGATGAATTCCGAGCAGATCGGGGACTAAAAATGACACACCACAGGATAATCGCTCAAGATAATCTTTCAGAAACATCTGATAATTGGTCCTTCAAATCAAACTTTCCTCAATTGTCGGCATACAGTATGTGCAGCCTGCTTTAGATATTGACCCGCTTTACGATTATAGGCCACGGTGGACAAAAAAAAAATCACTTTGAACACACCCTGATAAACACAGGATAATCTTTTACCGATGTATGACACTGATCCTAATAAACGTGTACCCCCGCTTCGCTGTCGGTTCCTCGCCACGCCATGGGCCACTGCAGGATGCGTGTGAAGAAACTGCCGATGATCCTGGCCCTGCACCTGAAGCGTTTCAAGTACATGGAGCAGCTGCAGCGTTACACCAAGCTGTCATACCGTGTCGTCTTCCCACTGGAGCTGCGCCTCTTCAACACGTCCGGAGACGCCACCAATCCCGAGAGGCTCTACGACCTGGTCGCCGTGGTCGTGCACTGTGGGAGGTACGCAAGCGACCCTCAAGATTGATGTTAATATCGTTTCGGAATTGGTGAAGGAAAATGCTGCTCTTAGAGAAATGCGACATTTTAGGCCTCCCGCTGAACACTTGAATTCTCCCTGCTTTGAAGCAAATACTCTATATATATATATATATATATATATATATATATATATATATACATACATACATACATACACATATATATATATATATATATATATATATATATATATATATATATATATATATATATATATATATATATATATATATATATATATATATATATATATATATATAGAATGCAGTTCACTGTATCAAAATGATTCTCCAAAAAAAAGATTTACCCTTTAAGAAGTGCCTTACCCCATATAGATTATGATACTCTTTAGTTGAGTAAAGACCGCTGGCAAATATTTAAGGATTTTTTTTTTTTTTACGTAAATATTTTTTCCCCAAAAAATGCATTTCAAAATAAAACAAAAAAGCTGTCCGTCTAATAAATGCCTCACCCCAAATCTGGTACTCTGTATGTAAGCACATAAAAATGAAGT
>CAAKHF010001105.1:2262-16457 GCA_901007745.1 Hippocampus kuda | reverse complement strand
TGTGGGGGGGGGGGGGGGGGGCTCAGCAGCGGATTGCAGTCAGAAGACGTGAGACTGTGAAATGAAGCTCCCTCCGGAATGATACACACCTCTTCGCAGTCCTAATCCTTTCAAAGACATTTCAAATATTACACTGACCTGTTTTTGTTCAGAAACAATGGGGATAAAAGTATTTATTAATTCCCACTGGGGCGTAAAATTCCCTCATGACTGACACAATTGACTTTACGGGCTCATTACGTTAAGACTTCAAGCAGAATATTAATAGAGTTGATCTATCCTGTTGGGAAATTATTTGTTTGTTGGACTTGGAGAGTATAAAAGTAAAAAGCTAGTATTTATAAAAGCTGCGATACAGCTTCGGTAAAACAAAACGTGTCGTGATTCCCCCACCCTGCTATCGCCATGGAGACATTATATTTAACCTCCCAGACGTGAAAGGAATCAGCCTCTCTCCTGCGCGAGCCGCCAATGTGTGCAAAAGATCAGTAGTTATGTAAGTGTGATGCTCAGTGTGAGCTGCATTTGATGTTTTTTTTTTTTTTTTTTTATGTTTTGATACCGGAATGAAGTCAGTCGATGCTTTGTGTCACCGAGTGGGTTGCTTCCATACACACTGTGAACGTGTGGCTGCCCATGGAAGTCCTCCTAATGTGCCTGTGGGTGTCATCAAGCGAAAGGATCTGCAATTATGAGCGTGGGTTAATGAACAGTTAGCCTTCTCTTGTTGTGATGACGCATTCAACGAGAAAACGTGGCCTTTCTTCTGTTCCTTCCTTGCCAAACGATTATTTAGCAAAACTAAAATGATTACAAATGTTACACGGTGTTTTTACGGAGCTCTTTGTGTGCAGATTAAAATGGTTTCTTTGTTGTTTTCTGAGTACGACCATAAAAGTGACTAAGGACATTTATAGTTATTTCTTGGGGGAAAAAAATGGACTGCTGTGTGAAAAGGGTGGACATCTTTTGAGCCTGCCTTGTTTAAAGCAAGTGTATGTGTTATGCTATGCAGGTCTACTCTTGTCCTTTGAATTGACAAAAAGCATGGGACTTTTTTCGGGATTATAATTTCCATCGTGAGGATTTTTATGACAAAACATTTGAAAATGCAGATGTGCAGCATATAATTTTCGACCAGTAGTAAATGTACAATGATAAAAAGGACAGATTTTGAAGGGAAAAAAAACAACAAAAAAACCCACAGTCATTTCTGGTGTGGTATGTAGTCAGAGGAACATAACTCTGTTTGTTTAAAAACATTGACTACAACAATGCTAGTCCATGTCTGAGCCCTGCCGTGAATAGCAAAAAACTGCGAGGAATTGATGCGCCCTAAAAAAAAGTTTAGAATTGCCTCTAATGACAATGCTGCAAATTTGTACGAAGGTTGCAATCGGACAAAGATATTTTACTTAATTATTACTTGATTACTAGTCGATACTCTTTTCTATGTATCATTGTTTATGTCATGTGACCTGCTGTAACTGTCATATGCTTGTGCAGGAGTTTTTTGCCTAACTCAAATTATCCTCGAAATGAGGATAGTTCGAGCGTGGTTTTTTTTTTCTCCCCCTCTCCCTCCCTTGTGGTTTCTTTCTGACTTCCGGGTTGAGTGAACGCTGGCGTGTTTTGGCTGCCGCTGCTCAACCCATATTGTTTTGTGTTTTTTGTTATTGTAAAGTGTCCTTGGGTGTCTTGAAAGGCGCTTATAAATAAAATGTATTCTTATTATTATTATTATTAATGTCCTTTTATCCTGTCTTTTCAGATATTCACTCTGAAGCAGTACAAGCTGCTCTGGCTAAACATAAAGAAGAAAAGATGGCACTGCCCATGCCTACTAAACGGCGTTCAACCTATGTGCCGTCCCCCATCGAAACGCGCACGCCACCAGGTTGGAAACGACGGAACGGAGGCCTTCATACACATCAACTACCAAGTAGAAAGTTGCTTTTTATTCTAATGGCTCCCCATTTCCCGTCAGACTCCTCGTCGGCCTCTGAGGATGAGACATCAGTCCGCAGGCAGTCGTCGCTGGTCGTCCCTGCACCTTTGCTCAATCCCAGCCTACAGAGCCCCGACTGTTGGATCAACCGCTCGGCCCAGGGCTCGTCCACATCCTCGTCGGCCTCCTCCACCTTGTCCCACGGAGAGGCCAAGCCGCAGCCTCACAACCAGCCACAGCCTCAGTACAAGCCTCAGCACCAACCTCTGTACAAGCCTCAGTACCAGCCTCCACCGCAGCACCAGCCCCAGCACCAGCCGCCTCCGCCGCACCCTGCTGCCATCACCGATATAATGGCTCACGGTCGCATTGGTGAGCCAGTAGACTGGGTTTAGCATGTTTTTGTTTTTTTAAACAAAATAGGTTATGGTTTATGAAAGGGCATCCCGTATTGCAGAGAGAGTGATGAATGTCTATGATTTGTACAGTTATTTTTCAACAAATTAGGTAATAGTTTAATTCATAGTTTTGAATAAATTGTGATCATTTAGACCAGGTATGGGCACACCGGAAAAAAATAATAATTTTAAGACAAAAAAGAGGCAATATTCAAAGAGTCATTATTCATATGATTTTATTGTTAATGTGGCTCAAATGCTACTTCTATACTGAGTATAAAGGTTTTAGGCAATAATCTTCAAATCTGCTGTTGAATGATCTTAACGACACCACAGACGCGCTAAAACTTGGCAAACAATGTCATGATTTTTATGTTTATTTTTTTAATGTCCAAAAAGTGGGAACTTACCTAAAGCAGGAGCACAAACAAAAACACAATTCATAAAGATGCCATAAAAAAATAAATAAAAATAAAAAGGTCCATGATAGTCTATGATGGTATCGAGCTATGCATACTATCTGTTTGATTGGCTAAATATGCACACGGTTTGTGCCGGCGTTTTTCACCCAACTCTTTTTGAAGGCATTTGGAGTTAGGCATTTGCTCCAGAGAATTTGTCATTATTATAAAATAACTATCCAATGTTTCATACATATATAATATACGGTACCAATTATACTGCAGAGTTTTTTAATTGAGCCCATAAATCCCACCTCCAGTGGTCATATTTCATACTTAAAAGTTTCACATTTGGCTTGATATTTTGAGGACTATTATGTCAGTTAAATATTTAAAAAAAATCAATCTGAATTAATAAGAGGAAACAAGCATGCAATTGAGTGTGACTAAATCCAGATCAACCTTGTCGTGAGCATCTTCTATTTTAGACTTGTGTCAGAGCTGCATCGTAATCATCATCGAATTAATATACTTTCACAAATGCTCCTTACGATCGGATCGTTTTTTTCGTTCTGCTCCACGCAGCCCCGCCTGAGAACAGCGCCCCACCTTCAGATGTGACCGCAGTCATCCTTCCGGCCAGAGGCCCGCGGGTTGACTTGCCCTCTAACGCGACGGTCCGTGGGATGAGTCGAGGGCAGAGTCGCTCCAGCATGATGGAGACTGCAGACGGTAATCGGCTACCTTGCGAGTGTTTGTTTTTGTACGCTGCATGGCAGCCTGTCGGAATCTTTCTTTCGACTGAATTCCAATTGTGTCATTAATCGGCCTGTACTGCTTTCTTCTGCTCTCACTCTCTTTCTGCTCTGTCACATGTTTTTGACGGGCCGGTAGGAAGAATTAATCTCCAGAGTAAGGAAATGCCTTCATGTATTGTCCGCAGCCTTGTGTCTTTGCTGGTTTTACCCTATTTCTCCCTCTTGTTTGTAATAAATGCATACCGAAATCAATACACACAGTGGACAATCAGTCCCAGTTCAAAAACACTCGACCCAACTCTCTCACCTTGTTTTCCCTGTGATGATCCCACTCAACGTGTGCTGCTGCTTTTTCATTCCCAAACACGACACCAATGGATTCACTCCAAATATTTGATTAGTCACATTTTGTGGGTTGAGGAGCAGCATACTGTGAGTAAGATATGATGCCCAAACAGCGACATTTTTGTTAGTCTGTGCACGAGTAGAGTGCGTGTGATCGTGTCTTGCAAATTCACGACAACCCTCCACCGTCCTTGGGCCTTGCAGGGGTCCCAGTCAACAGCAGAGTGTCCACCAAGATCCAGCAACTGCTCAACACGCTGAAGAGACCAAAGAGGCCCCCCCTCACTGAGTTTTTCACTGATGACTCAGAGGAGATAGTTGAAGGTGAGACACTACATCTGTTCATCATTTTGTGTACATTTCCGCGCATACGAAACAATGGCGTTTCTGCACAACTGCTTGTTCATTTTGATTTTTTATTGTATTTCCACTTTGTTGCTCTTTTTTCCCCACATTCGCTTTCCACTTACACTGTAGTGTTGCCCTTCTGCTGTTCTCAGTACCCCGGCCGGATCCTAACACACCCAAACCAGAAGGTCGTCAGATCATCCCGGTGAAGGGTGAACCCTTGGGGGTGGTCAGTAATTGGCCCCCAGCCCTGCAGGCTGCGTTAGCCCGATGGGGGGCGACGCAAGGGAAAAGCCCCGCCCTCACAGCGCTCGACATCACAGGCAAACCGCTCTACACGCTGACTTATGGTGAGAGCCGATTGTATCGATGTCTCAAATTTGGCAATAACTATGAACAAGCAACCGAGGTGAAAGACTTCAAAGTTGGCTCTGAATTTTCTTCAGCTCTGGAATGAATTCTCTTTGGCAGCATTTAAGTGTGCAATCCATCTTTTAGGGAAGCTCTGGAGTCGCAGTGTGAAACTTGCCTACACTCTCCTAAACAAGCTGGGTACCAAAAATGAGCAGATTCTTAAACCTGGAGACAGGGTGAGGACACAAAGGAGTCACACAAGCATCACCTCAACCACAAATTGATATTCCCTCTATAAAGTTCGAAGGTGGGAGGTGTTTTGATTGCTCGATTGTTTTGATGTGCTCGTCTGCACGACTACGCAAGAAGTAAATAACAGGTTCCCTTCCACATAACAAACAGAATAGGGCTTTCCAAAATCCGCTTGAAGAATGTCGCGATTCAGCTAACTAGCCTTTGATGTTTTTAAAAACACCAACAACACAATGTCCATTTAATGACTTTGTAGGTGGCACTCGTGTACCCCAACAGTGACCCCGGGATGTTCTGGGTGGCCTTCTATGGCTGCCTCCTCGCTGAGGTCATACCAGTACCAATAGAGGTGCCACTCTCTCGCAAGGTGAGGCGTTTCTCCAGTAAATGCTTCTTGGCCCTTAAGAATGAAAACAATTGTAACGTTTGCACCCGTGTGCTTGTTTGTGTGTGCGTTGGACATGCAGGATGCGGGCATCAGCCAGGTGGGCTTTCTCCTCGGTAGCTGTGGTGTGGGCCTTGCGCTGACCAGCGAGATATGTCTGAAGGGTCTACCCAAGACCCCCACTGGAGAAATAATGCAGTTCAAAGGTTGGAAAGTCAGAACGGCATGAAAGATGACTATGTGACTACATTCCCTTGATCACCAATGACATGTCAGCTGTAATCATAGATGAGTCTCAGTATATATTCCGAACTTCTGTTTCGATGTCGGTGTCGTACTGAGCAGTTTAATGCTGTCCAGGTTAGTTAGCAAAAGTGCGTGTGGATGTAGGAATTAGCTGATGTCAAGTTGCTGTTCTTTCGCCACAAACGAGTCGAGACTGAATCGGCCGCACCTCTGATGGCTGCGTCACCGAGCAATTCCACACAATTAACCAAATTCTTCAACCAAGAAATATTGCAAGAAAAACAGACTCCAGCCGGCCATGATCTCAGTCTGATGTCATCATCTTCAAATGACGCCTCCATCCATTTACCTTCACTGGTGCCCTTGTCTGGCAGGCTGGCCGCGAATGAAGTGGGTGATTACGGACTCAAAGTACCTGACCAAACCTTCTAAAGACTGGCAGCCGCACATCCCGACGGCCAACACAGACCCCGCCTATATCGAGGTGACAAAGCTGCTTTTCTTGAAATATCCATCTGTCCATTTTCTCTAGCTCTTGTTCAATTGTAGGGCTAAAACCTCTCAGACTTGACAATAAACGGGTGCAAAAAAGGAGTCCCATTTGATCGGAAATGTTATACTGTTCCTTCTCTCCCTCCTTACGCAGTACAAGGCAAATAAAGAGGGCACCGTGGTCGGTGTGGCGGTGTCTAAGGTTGCCATGCTGACCCACTGCCAGGCGCTGACCCAGGCCTGCAGCTACTGCGAAGGTGACTGAGCGCGGACTTTCTGAATCTTCTACTTTTGTCCGAGGTTTTAAATGTCCGATATTTGTCTGTCACAGGTGAAACATTAGTGAATGTGTTAGACTGTAAGAAGGACATGGGTCTCTGGCATGGGGTGCTCACGGTGAGTATGCAGGTATACGGTACAGTAATGTGCCCTTGATGACAAATGACAGTGTCAAAGCCTGTTCATTCACAGTTATGCGCAATTGCACCAGAAGCATGACGTGTGGAGTTCAGGAAAAAAATGGTCTTGTTCTGGATGTGTTATTATCAATAATTAATCATTTGTTGTTGTTATCGTTAATATTTAAATTATAGATTGGTACGGTTATTCTCTGGTGCTATTTCATCAAGCGCTGTCCAACTTCCCTGCATTATTCTGAGTGTTTTGTCTCATGTTGCTAAATAAGATGACCACAGTATCAAACGTATTGTTAAAACTTCACATTATTTTCATAATATATCCTTTAACAGAAATTTGGGTCCATCTCTTTGATTTCATTAGATGTGCAAGTGTTTGCCGCACAAACACCGGATTGCTTTTTATCCATGTCAATAATTCATCCATTTTCCGAACCGCTTAATCCTCACCAGGGTCGCGGGGGTTGCTGGAGCCTATCCCAGCCGTCTTCGGGCAGTAGGCAGGGGACACCCTGAACCAGTTGCCAGCCAATCGCAGGGCACACAGAGACGAACAACCATGCGCACTCACACTCACACCTAGGGACAATTTAGAGTGTTCAATCAGCCTGCCATGCATGTTTTTGGAACGTGGGAGGAAACCGGAGCACCCGGAGAAAACCCACGCAGGCCCGGGGAGAACATGCAAACTCCACACAGGGAGGCCGGAGCTGGTATTGAACCCGGTACCTCTGCACTGTGAAGTCGACGTGCTAACCACTGGACTACCGGGCCGCCCCGTCAATAATTCAAATGAACAAATTATAGTCTTACAATAATTCGAGAAAGAACATGTCATGTTGATTGCTCTGGTTTTCTGTCGCTAATACATTGTTCATAATACTGTATCTACATATCGGTCTAATTCTTGACCTTATTTATGATTTTTATTTGGGTGCTTTGTTAACTGCTTGATCAAATGTTGTTTGCTCACAGGCCGTGATGAACAGGATCCACACAATCAGTGTTCCCTATTCAGTCATGAAGGCGTGTCCTCTCTCCTGGGTACAGAGGGTTCACATCCACAAAGGTAAAAGCACTTTTAAGCCCCCTTTGAGAATTACTTGCTCAAGACGCTTGAAGGTGCTACAGTATGTAAACTATTTGGTCCACAGCACGATTAGCTTTGGTCAAGTGTCGGGATTTGCACTGGGCCATGATGGCCCACCGGGAGCAGAGAGACATCAGCCTGGTGTCGTTACGTATGCTGATTGTTGCTGATGGCGCCAACCCCTGTGAGGAATCCTTTTTTTTCCCCCTTCAAACAGCACAGTCATGCCTTGAGCCTTGCCCATGCCCATTGCCTTGTGTCGTTATTTTAGGGTCGGTTTCTTCCTGCGATGCCTTCTTGAACGTTTTTCAATCCCACGGGCTGAAGCCTGAGGTCATCTGTCCTTGTGCCACGTCCCCCGAGGCCATGACAGTGGCAATACGCAGGTATGATTTGACTGACCCACATTTGCATCCATCCATTTTCTGTCGCGCTTGTCCTCATTCGACCTGCGAATAAGTTGGAGCCAATCTTAGGTGAAATTGGGCGAGAGGCAGGGTCAATCGCAAAGCACAAACATTATGGACTAGCTAGTACCTGTATTCACACTCACATTCACCTTATAGTAGATTGTGTGTTTTTGGATTGCAGGAGGAAGCTAGAGTACATGAGAAAACCCACTTGAGTACAGGAAAAGCTTGCAAAGTCCACACAGAAAGGCCAGAGTTGAGATTTGAACCCCTAACTTCAGAACTGTGAGGCGTAGGTGCCAATAACTTCGAGGGTCGAGGGTTCGAGGGTCGCAGGCTTGCTGGAGCCTAACCCAGCTGAGTTCGGGCAATAGGTGGGATACACGCTGAACTGGTTGCCGGAGTCCCCGGAGAAAACCCACGCAGACACGGGTAGAACATGCGAACTCCACACAGGCACACCCGGAATCGAACCTTGGACATCTGCACTGTGAGGCGGACATGCTAACCAGTTGCTCACCGTGCCACCCCACTTTTGGCATCTTTTTGGATGAAAATATTGATGTGCCGGGTTTTACAACCCACGTAATTGATAACTGATAATGACCTTCGGGGCACAAATTTAAATCATGCTGCTTCAATTCTAATTTTTATTTCTCTATTAGGCAGTGATTTAGTTTATTGCGACTGACAAACCGATGATATTTGATCAAATGCTCATTCATGTAGACCTGGATTACCGGGTGCACCACTTCCTGCCCGTGCCATCCTTTCCCTGGGTGGTCTGAGCCACGGTGTCATCAGGGTCAACACAGAGGACAAAAATTCTGCCCTCACCGTGCAGGACGTAGGGCACGTCATGCCAGGAGGTGAGATTAAAGCACAGGAGAACGAGCTCAAGGAGGCCATGAAAATGATTTTTTTTTTCCCCCTCTTCTTCGTATGTGTCCAGCTCTGATGTGCATCGTCAGACCAGACGGGCCCCCCCAGTTGTGTAAAACAGATGAGATAGGGGAGATCATTATTAACTCGCGGGCTGGTGGCACCATGTACTACGGCCTGCCAGGGGTCACCAAAAACACCTTTGAGGTATAAAACCGGAGTTGAAAGTTCCTCCTGCATAAATGACTTCATTTATTTTACAGAGTGTTTTACAAGCCCTTCTGTCCTTGTGCTTAGGTGATACCGGTCAATGCTAACGGCGTTCCCATCGGAGAGATCCCATTTGTGCGCTCAGGCCTCCTAGGTTTTGTTGGGCCGGTAAGTTGGACTATTTTGATCACATTTGCCCTTACATGACCCAAACCTTGCTTACTTTTTGAACAACCCCACTGTGCATTCACAGGGCAGTCTGATCTTTGTCGTCGGCAAATTCGAGGGTCTCCTCCAGGTGAGCGGACGGAGACACAACGCTGACGACTTAGTGGCCACCGCACTTGCCGTGGAGCCGGTCAAGACTGTGTATCGTGGGAGGTGAGTGAGCGCTTTACATGCTCCATACTTGCTTCACTAAGATGCTATTTGGGATTACTGTACATACGATGTTACAGTGTACGTGCGCAGGAGGGGAGTCAAAACGCTGCGATGTACAGAATCAGACATAAGTCCAAGCCCACCATGAGCTTTTTAAAAATTTTTTGACCTTTTCAACATCATTTCATTCTCTATGGAATGTTTTAGACAAAACAGAATTGGGTAGGAACGTACTACATTTACTCCCGTACTTTTACATCAGTACATTCAGGGCCAAATTTTACTTGTCAGAGTAGTTTTAATGCAAAACAATTTTCACTTTTGTGACAAAGAACCATTAGTTTTATCCTGTTGCATTTAGCTACACCCCCCTTGCGTCTATTATTCTTCGCCATTTATTCAATTTTGGCTTGTCAGCGACTTCTGCCTCGGGCGCAGTCACATGACTCGGTTTCGCCAATCCAACGTTTGACTCTATTCGACCTTGCTGAATAGAGCCAGGTAGTGGCATGACCGCACACGGTGTCCCTGCAAAGCTTTCAAAGTAGCTGATTTATGTGAAAACATGTGAAAACAACAGCATGTGTTTCACAGTCAGAAGAGTCACAGAACCTCTGGCACCACATTCAATCGTTTTCACCTTAGAGGCTACGGAAAAGAACATTTCCGTCATGTGCTGTCATGTGTGTCTGCCCGTGAAATATTAGACTTAACAGTGTTGGTTTGGAGCCGTAAAATCTAAGGGTCGCTGTGGACCGTGTCGGCAGGAAGATGCTCGCTGCAGTATCAGTTTGGGAATAAGCTGCTCGCTTGTTAATATTGAATCATTTTAAAACCAGGACTCTGATGATTGTACTCCCATTTAGTGTGCGTCTGTGTGTGTGTGTCCTTGTTTGTATCAGGATTGCTGTGTTTTCAGTCACTGTGTTCTATGATGAGAGAGTCGTGATCGTGGCTGAGCAGAGGCCAGACGCTAGCGAGGAGGACAGTTTCCAGTGGATGAGCCGAGTACTTCAGGTACTAGCCCAGCCCACATGTTTGAGTCCGTCTTGATTTACATGTTCTGTAAAATCGAGCCCGCTGTAGATAAGAGTGATCAATATTCTCAATATTCTTTACTGTAACAGGCAATTGACAGTATCCACCAGGTGGGCCTCTACTGCCTGGCACTGGTCCCAGCCAACACGTTACCTAAAACACCTCTTGGGGGTATCCACATCTCAGACACCAAGCAGTTCTTCTTAGAGGGCAACCTCCACCCCTGTAACATCCTCATGTGTCCTCACACTTGTGTCACCAACCTCCCTAAACCCCGTCAGAAGCAGCCAGGTAAATGTATGTGTGTGTGTTTTTTTTTTTTTTTTTTTACTTGGCTGATGGAAATGATCAGTAACTTCTTTTTGTGCCAAAGTGAACACAACTGGTCCATTTACGGAGCAAAGTACTTGTAAAAAAAGTACGTTTTACTTTGACCCCAATGACCTCAAGTATCTGAGCTTGGATGTCCTTGAGAATAGATTCTTCACACAGCACATTAATACCAGACAGCTTGAAAAATTAGAACTAATTAATGTGCACTGAATGGAAAAATATATGCTAATAATTAAGCTTTTTTTTTTTCCATCGGCTCCTTCAAATATCATGGACTTAATAACATTTAAAATAACAATCATGAAGTACCACATGATGTAACTGACTCATTCAAATATTTCCTGTAGTTGGTGTCGGGCCAGCCTCTGTGATGGTGGGAAATCTTGTGGCAGGGAAGAGGATTGCTCAGGCGGCGGGTAGAGAGCTTGGCATGATCGATGACCAGGATCTCGTCCGGAAGGTAGTTTGGCCTTCCACTTTTGAAACAGCTGCCTGCTTTTAAATGTCTTTAACCTATCCTCCGAGGATCGAATACATGCATGTTCAACACAAGTATGCTCAGAGTGCGGTCTGATGGTTCAGCATAGAGATACTGTTATAGGCCACAGGTCAGACTGAGTTGTAAAAAAACAACAAAAAACTACTCTCTCTGTTTTTACTTGTCTTTGTGTATTTAGCTCTGTATGTGGCCCACCGTCATGGTAAGAATTATGGCCCCTTCCACTATTTTCCTCATACCCGTTTATTATTATTTTTTCTCACGCTCTAACCAGTGCTGTATTGTGCTTGAATTTTGGTTGCTTGTGTTTTTGCCTGACACATGCAGAACTAGGTGCATTTTCATGTCATGTACTATAACCTTTGTTTTATATTTTCAATTCTCTATTGAAAAGCTGGATTTTTTTTTTTGTTTTGTTTTATTTTTGCTCTGTGGCTGTATGTTCAGGAATGCAGCAAGTCTTTATTTGTGTAGGTGTATAAGATTTAGTTCCAAAGCCCCTCCTATAGATTCACTGGACACTTCCTTTCGTACGCCTCCACATTCGAACGGGATCCGAGACAAGCACATATTTTGCTTTCGGAAAAGTCCTCGTTTAACATGATGTTTAATATAGTGGTTGCAGTCTGCAATGGTATCGATCTGCACGGTATCATACCGCTGTCGTGTATTCAATTTTGGTACTTCTCGTATAGTAGCCGCATGCTACATGATGTCGTTCTACACCACTGCAAACCTCAACCACAATAATCAACATTTTGTTCAATGAATCCCGCTCTGACAGTGCTCCCCAAAACTGAACGTTATTAGCGTTGTAGAATTTAAGTTTGCATTATTTTGTGCCGATGTACCTAATGTCGTGGCTGGTGAGTGTCCTTACCCTCTGTATTTAACGTAAGAAGGCTTACCTACAAGTGAAACGAAAACCTTTTTTTTCCCCCAGCATCAATACTTGACAGAGGCGCTACAGTGGCGGGCACAGACGGATGCAGATCATGTTCTCTACGTGCTTCTTAACGCTAAGGTAAACTATTTGATCTGACAAATCATATGATAAATAATGAAGGTGTTTTACATTTCTTTCAACTTTGTTTTTCTGTCTCTCTCTCTCTGTGATTTCCTTCCCATCCTGCAGGGTGTGGCAGTGAGCACGGCGACCTGCGTTCAACTTCACAAGCGAGCCGAGAAGATTGCCGCAGCGCTCATGGAGAAAGGCAGCATCAACACCGGCGAGAACGTGGTGTTGCTTTATCCTCCTGGTAGGTCCTGCTGCTGTGATCCCAATTGATTTGATTGATGGATTGATTTGCTGACTTTTCTTCATCTCATTCTGGAAGGTATTGAGTTGATCGCGTCATTTTACGGCTGCCTCTACGCTGGCTGCGTCCCCGTAAACGTCAGACCTCCACACCCTCAGAACCTGGCGGCCACGCTGCCCACTGTCCGTATGATCATTGATGTAAGTTTGTTAATGTGTGTTTGTTCATTTGCGATTCTGCTCGTTTACACAGCCGACCATTTGTTTCCTCTCCCTTCAAGAAATTCAAATATAACATCTGAATAACTGTTGCTAATTACACATGCAGTGTAATTCTTCATTACGGCCTTTTTTGTCTTTGGTCGAAGCTTGTGTAGAACTGAACAATTTTTGGAACTGGTGAGTGTTTAGATAAAGGATAAATTCAACTCTGTTCAAGTTTGAAAAAGAAGATGTTTCTTGCGTGGATTTAGCTCTGATTTTAACATCTGGTTGTCACCAGGTCAGTAAAGCGGCATGTATCCTCACCACTCAAAATCTAATGCGGATACTGCGCTCCAAGGAGGCTGCTGCATCTGTAAACATTAAAACATGGCCGACAATCATTGACACTGGTAAGCTACGTGCAACTCTTCTCACACACACCTAAGCATGTGCAACTGTGACTGATTCCTACAGTCCATTAAGTTTCGATTTTTTTTTTTTTTTTTTGAATGACCACCGTTTTTCACAATCAACAGTTCATTTCCATATTTAAGATATTTCATGTTAAGTCGTATCGTATTTGCAAAATTTCTCTGTCTGTGGTTGTTCACAGACGACCTTCCTCGCCGTCGGCCTCCTCAAATCTATAAGCCGCCCACAGCGGAGATGATAGCGTATCTGGACTTCAGCGTTTCCACAACAGGCATGCTCACTGGGGTCAAGGTGAGACAAGACAAAATTTTCTTCCAATGGTGGACAAATATGCGTTCGGAAGGATTTGTGGGGAAGAATTAGAAGGCAAATCCTGAGCTAGGTCCCTTGTGTTCCAACGTCAATGAGTATTTCTGGATGAATGGACAAAAAAAAAAAAAAAAAATTGCGCGGAATGTCTCACGGTCCAAAGGGAAATGTTGTAGTAACAAAGCTTGCACAAGTTATTGATTTTTCACTTCCTGTGAGTGTAATGGACACTTGTCACAATACTCTTTGTCCAGTTGCAGTGATTCGTCAAGTGTGGTTTGTGTCACACTAATGGTACGCGGGTGCCCTCTAGTGGTATGCAAAGAATCACTTTTTAAATATTCCCTGTGAATATTAAAGAGGCATTTTCTTCAGTCCAGTCAACCACTTTTGTGTTTGGTGCAGTACAATACATGTAGTAGTGAATCTTTTAGCGTTGTTTTTTTTTTTCAAACTGTTATTTAGGTACAGTCTATGTGCAATACATTTCACTTAAATCGGTTTTGTTTTTGTATTTTCCTGTATTAAAGTGCAGTGTCAATGGTCAAACTGTGCACAGTATGACAGTGGTGCCTTGTTTCTGTTTTACACCTGGGAGCTAAGTATTTTTTTTTTAGGTGGTATCTGGTTGAGGACCACTACTACTCAGACTGTACAAAGAATTGTGAAGTCTGAGTCCATCCATCCATCCATCCATCCATCCATCCATCCATCCATCCATCCATCCATCCATCCATCCATCCATCCATATTTCAACATCGCTTATCCTGAACAGGGTTGCGGGGAGTTGCTGGAGCTAATCCATC
>CAAKHF010001103.1:7374-22140 GCA_901007745.1 Hippocampus kuda | reverse complement strand
AGGATGCTGCTTAGACACATATCTATTTTTCTATCTACACACACACACACACACACACACACACACATACACGTTACACACTCAACACAGAACTCAAAAGTATCACCTTCCAGATGTTCCTCTGAAACTCGCCTGTTGACATTGCTGATAATATCTCCCACGCTCACAAGACATTTGAATAGGTAAACTTGCACAGTATAATGAGATCCAATACTGGTTCTGACGAGTCAATATCAGCTTTGAGGTATCACTATCAACATATTGTTGGTTATCATCATCATTGTCGAACTTAAATGTATCGTACTGAGATAATTGTCTAATATTCGGAAGACGTTGCGAAGCTAAGAGAGCTGACCAAAATATTAGCAACAGCAGCTGCACAACCACTTCAGTGATCAAGATAGTTCCATAAATTTGGTTAAAAAAAGATCACGATTACCTTTACATATCAAATTGCTTTTTATATGAATGTCTTTTGCGGTTGTGTATGACCACGCATGTCTCATTTTTAAATAAAGAAAAAGTGAATACAGTTCGCTAGCTAGCATGCTATAATTGCCAAATTTTGAAAGTGGTACAGTCTGAGTTCAAACAACATTTGTTAAAATGATGAATCGAAACTGCCTGTAGTTCAAACTGTCATCATTTGTGATGTCAGCACATTATGTCAGCCTTTATCTCAGTGAGCAGCTGAAAGGTTTACTCCACATGTGTGTTTTGCTTTTCAAAGTAAAAATGGTGAAGTGGCATTTAGCTGTTATGCTGGATGCAAATGGGATAAACTGCCAACAGAAGTGAAGTCAGCCACAAGTGTAAATGTTTTTTTTTTGTCCATGCCTTCAGCTAATGGTCTTTTAAGCATATTTAAATCAATTTCACTGCATGTCATTTTTGAAAGCTACTTTTTATTTCTTTACTTTAAAATCCCTTTGGAATCTTTTGCAAAGGTGTTAAAATGTTGTTAGTCTTTTAATTTCAATAAGATACTTTGGGTTTCTGTGCTTTACTTTGAACAGCCTTTAGCTGTTTTTATTTTTAAATGCTTCTTCGTTGTTGTGCCTGTGGGTGTGTGGAACACATTGAGTGCCTCATGGATACATTTGAATGTTTCCTGCATATCATCCCATTAAGCAAAAAGTGTGTGCAGTGGGAAAAAAAAAGTTACACAATGCCCGGTGTGTGCATGTGCGTATGTGTGTGCGTGTTCAAACATTCTAAAAACGTTAAACAAAAGAGGAACCTGCCTGATAACATGCAAACACCATCTGTACACCTTCCCCATGTTGAGCAGTCTCACATAACCAGTCCAGGTTAAAAATGGCCCACAATCATCATTTCCATTGTGTTTTTTTCCCCAACTAATGGTAGTATGGCTACAGTATTTGTAGTTGTATCATCTGATTATGAATCAGCACAGGTTGAATCAAGGCAACTGTAATGTTGTTGTTGTCCTGAAGAAATTTCACCTTGAATCCAAAAGTTTCTCAAGTTCAATATCGTAGGTGTCAAGTCCCTCAAAATACAGAATACTTTGGTAGGTGTGTTCTTGAGTGGTGGTCAACGAGAACGTGTTGTTGTTTAGTTGCTCAATATGGTCAGTGAAATGACCATTCTGCATGCCAATGAGTCAGTCGTTTGGTAGTGAAACGGCTCGTTAGGGCCACTCTTCCAGTTGAATGAGCCAATCCTCGCAGGGGAGAGATGTCAGGACTTACAGTTAGACAATATAGGCATTTTATTATTTTACTTTAACTGTTTTGTTACAGCTGCAGCTGTTGTGAAAGCGCTACATAAATCAGGATGGATTGTATTGTAAGATAAGATAAGATAAGATATCCTTTATTTGTCCCACACTGGGGAAATTTACAATGTCCCTAATGTTCTCCTATTTAAAGACAACTTTATTTTTTTAGTTTGACATGGGTCCTTTTACAGCTGTTTCAAAGCAACATTCCTCCCTACCAATAATTTGGACGTTATTGTCCACAAAGGAACATCGCTTCTTCTTGAGTTGCCTGACATCTTCTCAACAAGCTAGCGCTGCAAATGCGTCTACTGGATCAAACACAGATGTGTTACTCCACATGTGGACGGCAAACGACATTGATCAGAGAGCGCGCTTGGCGTTCATCGAACAAACTGAAGCAGGACTTCATTTTCCTCTTGTGTCTCCAAAAGTCTACTCGAGGCTTTCCAGTGAAAGGCAGCTTCCATTTCAACCCTTTAATGTTAGCGCTTGACACGTCGTCAAAGTTTTTACTGAAGAATTTAGTAAATTTATTTTTTTGTCAGAACGTACCCTTTTAATAGTCAGCAATAACTGAGACCAAGTGTAGCATGGTAGCATTTGGCACATCTGCCTCACCATCGGGTCAGGAAATGTTTAATTTCCCAACAATGGCCCTTTTGATTTTCAATGGTGCTCAACACAAGATGGCCGACATCCCTTCAGAATTTCACATTTTGATCTCTCGGGAGGTTTCAGCTGATGTTCATGTCCAGCGAAAACTGTTGATTTCACATTTTCAGTGAAATCCTTCAGGGATGTAACTTAATGACACTTGATGCCTAATTCCCATTGATTTCGTACCCTTGAGGCATAAAATGTTTAAGTCGCTAATGTAGCTAACAGTTCCTTACTACTAACGTCACCTATGTGTGGAATTGCTTTTCATTGTTTTAACAGTCAACTGTTCAAAGGTGTGTTCCTTGTTTGCTCATTTGATTGCACCTCCTGTCGCTATGACATGTTTGGAGATGATTTTTTTTTTCCTTTTTATCTTATCTTTACGGCAGACATCCGAAAGCGTTGGCCGCACACATCCTGCATTCCACATTGGGGAATTAATCTACAATACTGCAGTACAATTCTGCTTTGGGATTGACAACTATAAAAGTTAGATCAAAATTTATAGCAGTGTGCTTCCAATTCAAGTCAAGTTAAAAATCTTCATTATGAGCTATTTTTCCAGGCAGATGAATGTATTAGCATTTCCGATGTATACTCCCAGGCAGGGTTGTAATAGTTTGGAATTATTCAACACAGTTTTTATTTTGCTTTGACTTTTATGGCTTAATAGCAGTTAGTTTTAATGAGTTTTTTTTAAAGAGCAAGTTGATAGTTTAATTTTTTTCAGAAATGCTTTAATTAGACCTTGCTTAAGTTTTAGTTGTTTTTTTTTGTAATGTGTAATTGAAGCAAGGTAAACCACAATTTGCAAATGACCATTTGACCATCACAATAATGTTCATCAGTGTTTGTTTACTTAAACGTAACATGTTTTCAGTTAGTTTTATTTTATTTTTTTAGTTCTTTAATAGATTTACCCCCCCCCCCCATTTTAATTATTTTGTTAGTTGCTGTTGGCTGGAATAGGAGCTCACAGGTGCCTGTTGGTCAACTCCATGCAACACAGATGTGAAGCAGTTTCCAGAACCAATGTTTAGAAAGAGAAATTTAGACACATAAAATAACGCCTTTTGATGTTTTGATTTGGAATAGAATGTGAATGTGTTCCCGATGTACAGTAATTGGATGAATAGAAATAAAAAGGACAGGATTTTAAACTGTACTCATTTTTTTAAACATGTTTGAGAATTAAAAGTGAAGTTGTGTCATGAATAAAAGCATGCGATTTGGAGCGCAACCTGTCACTCCCACCCCCGTTCTCACGCTTCACAACGTCACCACAACTTCACAACTTAAAACCTAAAATTTATTGGCAGGAGCGTTAGCTCCAGTGTCCTCACAGCTGCTTGTTCGGGTCACCAAATTCCGAAAGTGGGATATTGACCCAATGTGGGAAACTTCAAGAAGTCATTTTGGTGGTACACAAAGGGGCCACCACACACGTTTATCTGAGCTTCATTTGTCTTTGGTCAACAGCTGAGCTTTCGCTGCAGGGTGCCATTCAAACATTCACAAAAGTATTTCGGCCTAGAACCCCCACAGGACTCCGGCGGGTCCTTAACGGCCCATTCAGATGTAATGAGAACCATTACATGCCCAATCAGTCCCTCGTTAGTGTTTTTGCAGTGTAACACCTCACTGCATTGCCTCTGTTAATGTGCAAATAAATGTCTGAGGAGGTAATGGAAGGTGGGCAACGGAGTGATGGGAGGAGGTAGGCATGTGTGTGTGTGGGGGGGGGGGTCAAAACACATGGCCACATACCATGAATTCTGTTGTGAAAAATATGATTTTCACAAAACCTCTATTTTTACAGTAAAAATTATTGGTGGGTAGGGATAGGGGGAGGTTGTCTACTTGGCTTTGAAGCAAACTAAAAATAAGTGGACAACTGTCTTCTCCGAAACCAACACAGTACAGAATAAAACAACAGCCAGTACTGTAGTGTCTTCCTCATGTGCCCCCCTGTGGTGCATCAGTAATGGCCCCATTTACAAAACCAAGGCATAGCTACAGTGTAAAAGAGCAGAAAGCATATGCATTAAAATATACAAACACGTCACTTGTCCCTCACCAAACATTCTTTTCCTTACATTAGCATGCGAAGGGTCATTGTTGAGTTGTGTTGTGTCTGACTAAAAACGCCTTACCATACTTGGTAATTTTTTGGCTGTTAAAAAACACCTTACTATACTGTACATGGTTGTTTTTTTGGGCCAAAATTGCCCGACTATACATGGTTGTTTTTTCAGTTAAAAATGCATGCCTTACGTGGTTGTTTTTTTTTTTTTTCGGAAAAAACGCTTTACTATAACTGGCCATTTTTTTTTCCGATAAAAACACGCCTTATTATCCCTGATCGTTTTTTTTTTCCAGTAAAAAACGCCTTACTATCCCTGATTGTTTTTTTTTTTCGGTAAAAAAACGCCTTACTATACATGGCCATTTTTTTTTCCGATAAAAACACGCCTTATTATCCCTGATCGTTTTTTTTTTCCGGTAAAAAACGCCTTACTATACCTGGCCGTTTTATTTTTTTTTCGATAAAAACACGCCTTATTATCCCTGATCATTTTTTTTTTCCGGTAAAAAACACCTTACTATCCCTGATCGTTTTTTTTTTCCGGTAAAAAACGCCTTACTATACCTGACCGTTTTTTTTTTTTTCGATAAAAACACACCTTATTATCCCTGATCGTTTTTTTTTTCCGGTAAAAAACGCCTTACTATACCTGGCCGTTTTTTTTTCTCGATAAAAACACGCCTGATTATCCCTGATCGTTTTTATTTTCCGGTAAAAAACGCCTTACTATACCTGGGCGTTTTTTTTTTTTCCGATAAAAACACGCCTTATTATCCCTGATCATTTTTTTTTCCGGTAAAAAACGCCTGACTATCCCTGATCTTTTTTTTTTTTCGATAAAAAAACGCCTTACTATACATGGCCATTTTTTTTTCCGATAAAAACACGCCTTACTATCCCTGATCATTTTTTTTTCCGGTAAAAAACGCCTTACTATGCCTGACCGTTTTTTTTTTTCGATAAAAACACGCCTTATTATCCCTGATCATTTTTTTTTTCCGGTAAAAAACGCCTGACTATCCCTGATCTTTTTTTTTTTTCGATAAAAAAACGCCTTACTATACATGGCCATTTTTTTTTCCGATAAAAACACGCCTTACTATCCCTGATCGTTTTTTTTTTCCGGTAAAAAACGCCTTACTACATCTGGCCGTTTTTTTTTTTTTTCGATAAAAACACGCCTTATTATCCCTGATCATTTTTTTTTCCGGTAAAAAACGCCTTACTATACCTGGCCGTTTTTGGTTTTTTTTCAATAAAAACACGCCTTATTATCCCTGATCGTTTTTTTTTTTTTCTGGTAAAAAACGCCTGACTATCCCTGTTTTTTTTTTTTTTTTCGGTAAAAAACGCCTTACTATACATGGTTGGGCTGTAAAAAAGACGGCTTACTATGTCCGTCCCTTCGCCATGTTCAACCTGCTGACAAAAGGGCTCAGCCTTGCTGAATGAAGCGAGAGAGTGACCAGCTTGACCTCAGGGGTCAGCTAAGAAAGAAAAGCCTTCCAGCGCCCACCTCCAACACAAACACACATACACATGCACACACAAATAGGCAGCCATGGGAATATGGGAAGAGGTGTAATGAGCAGCTGGAAGAAAGAAAGTGGTTGCGGTTGGAATTCAGGGTCATGCCTTCCTCTCCACATTCCTCCTGACAATAAAGTGTGTCAGCGCTGATACAAGAGCCACCATTCTGCACACCTCACATGCGTTACACCCCGCCTTGAGCCACCAACACTCGCTTGTAATGACCGTATGAAGGATTATACTGTATTTCACAGCGCACATGTGATGCTCCAACACTCATATGTGCACAGAAGTTCAACGTTGTAGACATTCACAATGAAATCCACAAATTGGAAAGTCACGGGCCGGCCGTGGGTGCCTAATTAAAATTTGGAAAGTGTTCGAGAAAGTCCCAGTTGGTAATTGGTCAAACTTCTACTTGTATGTTCCAATGGGAGTGGAATGTGTAAATGCGGTGGCACTTCCTTGTATTTGCAGTATCTCCCATCTCGTTTTGTGTCATGTTTGTGGAGATCATCAATGAATTCAATGTATGTCACTGGTGTAAAAAAGCCCAAACAAACCAGAATTCAACCTGAAATGCCTCTTTATTTTTATTTTTTTAAACAAACAAACCAGAATTAAACCTGAAATGCCTTTTTTTGAAACAATACTTTTGGCAGAAAAAACATGACTCTTTAGAAGTAAACATCAAACTTACAATATGAGTTGCAAAATGATTCGTCAGCTGTCACAAGAAAAGTTGCTGCATGCAGTAAAAATAGAAAAAAACCCTTCATTCTTCATTGTAGACTTAAAGCCAGACACATTTCAAATAAATAAATAACCTAATATAAATAAAAAACTGAAAAGTAAACTTAGAAGTTCTATACAGCTTTGGAAGACTGGCGGCTGGCGAAACAGCCTTTGGTCACTTGAAGCTTTTGTGAGGATTTTTGCCCAGACAGTCTTGAGAGGGGAAGAAGCCATATCACAGTTTGCTCTCCTCCTCCTCCATCGGCCTGTTCAAGCCCGGGATGAACTTGAGCAGGTGCCTCCGGAAGCTTCTGTGTTTCCTCTGCAACGAGCTGAAGCCCGGCGCTTTGTCGACGGCGGCGGGCGCAGACGAGGGCGCGCGCGTGTGGCTGCGAGTGCTGGCGCTGCGTGTCAACTGCGTCTTGGCCGAGGCGAAGAGCTCGCTGGCGGGCCGCAGGCGCTGCTTCCTTGCCGGCGGCGGCGGCTGCTGTTTGTGCCTTTTGCCCCCGCTGACGTCAGAGTCGCCCGCGGCGTCCGCGTGATACAAGCACGTCTGGTAGAGGGGGTCGTCTTCGGTGGCCGCGCTGAGGACGCTGGCGCTGCTGCTGGAGCTACCGGTGCCGTGCAGGGAGCGGCGAGCGGCCGGGCTGGGCGCCCCGAGGCTGCCGTACACGCCCGCCGACTCCAGGGACTCGTACACGGAGGCGTCGCTCATCACGATACCTGAGATACATGAGCGACGGTGTTAGCTTGCACTGACTCGGATCGCCTCTGGATCAGATAAAGTTTGGACACGGTGGCTTATGTCCAATAAAAGCAAACATACGCCCGTTTCAATTGTCACACCACGGTTCCTCAGATGTTTACAACAACACGCATATAAGGTCTCGTATTCAAAAACACTTGTGCACTGAAGACTACATTGTCTTTGGTGGCTTTGAAAACATGTTAGCTTTGCTATGAATTACTAAAATCAATTAACTCATTTAGTACCAGCCAATTATGGACCAAGTCTGAAAAGACGTTTAAAAACGTCTTTGGGAGTGAATGAGTTAAGAATACACATATGAGGCTGGTTGGATGGCGCATCTGTCGAATTGGTTGACAAAAAGATGCCATTTGGGTCGGTTGACGAAAGGAAAACAATTTTGCTCGGTTGGTTGCTTTGATGTTTCTCGTTTAGGTTTATTGAAGACTAAATTATCTTCCTTGTGAACTAGAAAGCTTGTCCGTCGGGTTCAGTGAAGGACTGCAAGGTCTTTGAGGGTTGTGCGTTAGGAAAAAAAAAATGGCCCGGGGGCAAACTAAGTTGCAGAAGCCTGGTCTAAATTGTTTCATTTGTTTTAAAATAATTATTAAAAAATGCTGTCAGTCACTTTCTCTGGTGATAAAGAAACAAATTAGGTTTGGTAATGACTGCTAATTACGGAAAATGAATATGGAATAGTCAAAATGGTCTGTTGCTGACAAAACGCACAAGTGACGTTACGGTTGCCCTTGCCGTTTGAAAATGCTCATCAGGTTGTTTTCGACCAACTTATCTTTGATGTTTTTGAACAACATGCAAGTTATCTTTATCGGAGGACTAAACAGTCTTTGATGTTAATGGAAACAGGCGCGCTGGCTGACGAGCAAGTGAGTCACGAAGAAAGGATGCGACCTACCATGAACAAGCCTCTGCTCCTGCACCATCAACGAGCGATACTCTTCCCACTTCTCATGGAGCGTTTGCTGCAAAGGAACAAGACAATCCCTTTTACTCCCAAGGGAAGCCACAACAGACTTCCAATTTTCCAGTTAGTGGAGTTTTTCGCATTTCAGATGATGAACGCTTCCATTTTTCTTGTCGACTGTCCTCCTCTGAACCCAACTGGTCGAGGCAGATGGTCGCCACAATCTGCGGTCCAGCTTTCTTTCTTTTTTTAAGTCTTTTCTTTCTTATGCCGTCTACTGCTTGCTCATGTGGGGTTCAGTGGCTCTCTTCAGATGTTCTCGATCTGCTTGATTCAATGTAAAGTGTCAAGACATAACATCTGATGTAAGTGGCGGTAGATAAATGACACTGAATCGAATTACTGAGCTGTAATGCCCGGTGCCTTCTTTTGTAACATCCACAGTTGGAAATGCGCATCCTTTCTGAGTGTCTAACGCAGTAGGTTGGTGGTTAATCTGTAAAAAAAGTTGGATTAGTGTGCGAGAGGGCTGGCGGCGGCTGGTGGGATTAAAGGCACAGCTGCTGGAATCTTTTAGGGGGTTAAAGTGGCGCTGCTCGACCACTTGACAGGAAGCTGCGACAACAGCTCCGATGCAAGAATGTGAGAGAGCGTGCTGGAGAAAACGCTGACGTGACAGGTGTGAGTGACAGGTGTGGATGGGTGGGGGGGTGTCGAAACCCGGCAGGCTTCCGTGTGTGTGTGTGTCTGTGTATTGATGTGCGCTTGTGTGCGTGTGTTGACTAACGGCTCACCTTCAGATACTGCAGTCGTGCCTCCAGCTCGGCTTTCCGGATGGCGTCGCTATAAATCGTCTCCAGCCTTGAAGGAAAGAAGGCGACGGGATTTAACAGCCAAAAGAGGAAGTGGTTATTAAAAAAAAAAAATGCCTCAAAAGTGTGGGAAAGACATTGAGCCTTATCAAAGGCACTTTTCATAAACCAGAAACTGAGGGAGCCATTGTGAAGAGGAACTACACATTCACGCTGTGTGTGTGTTTTTGTGCTGTGAGGGATTGTTGGACAACTCCTTCATGTTGTAGTGTTCACCTGCCGTGGCACTCTGATGCGGTTCACTTCGCCTCGTACTGCAGAAGCTTTAGGACGGGTACCGCTTATGTTCCATCAAGTCGTTTCCAAGTGACAGCAGTAGAGCAGAATGCAAAAGATCTTCAGGAGCTTTGCGGGTTTTGTTGTTGCTGGTTGCGCCTTCTCGGTAGCACGCGTGTATGATGGGAGGGTCTCTGCGCAATTTGACTGTCGCCGCTCGACAGCCCTGGCGCGTTTTTTGCGCCCGTCATGGGCAGCATTTTTCACAGCCCCATTTTGTTCAGCGGCGTTGTTGGACCGTCTGCGCTGGTGCAGCTCGCTGCTGAAGTTGAGGATGACGAGGGAGGAGCGTCGGCACGGAGCGCGGATGCATATTTGGAACTGAGAGTCGCAGCTTGGAATTGAAGCGGATTTCCATGGCACGGGAGAACTGAACCAATCTCTTTTTTTGTCAATGCACGCTACAACGTTTTGTTTACGTTCAAACTTAGCTTGTAGCCGACACGCGAGACGACATGCACGTTTTGAGACTTTGATTCTCTACTCTCATCGATAACCGCTTCAAACAAGGCGTATGCAGGAATAGTTGTAACGATGGTATGACGGTTATGATGGTTTTCTGTTGTATGTTCTGTAATTTTATGTTAACTGTTCTGTAATACATTTAATTGAAAAAAAAAATCTTTTTTTTGTGTGTGTGTGTGTGTGTGTTTAACTTGTTTGTACCTGAGAGTGTTTCCACACGCCTTGATAAGCTGGACAATCTCCTTGTGTCGAAATCCCTCCACAGGGGCCTCGTTCACACTTGCGATGGTCTCCCCTGCGACAGCGCACACATTTGTCACTTGGTTCCGTTTGGACGGTAAGACATGTGCATCTCTCAGGGGAAGTGGAAGCTGTTTTGTTTTTTTTCATCCCGAAGCATAGTTCCCTGCCTGGGCTTCATTTTGTGTGTTGGCACAATAGCGTGCTAGAGGAATTTAGGAAGTGAAACTGAAGCGAGAGGAAGAAGGAAGTAGATGGCGGAGTGACTAGCTTGGGAACATTGTTATTTCTGTTTCAGTTTATATCAGTGGAAAAAAAAACCCACTCACAGGTTGGTATTGACTGACACTAAAAATAGCAACAATATCCCAATAACATTTCATGTGAATGCTGACAGATACTGTCCAAGGGTGTGGAGTGTCAGCGTGGATGTTTGTTTGTCTACAAGCGCCTCGTGATTGGCTGGCGCCCGCCCAGCATTCACCAGCTCATCCGCAACTGGAACCTTAACTCTTATTTTTACACTTGAAAGACCATTAAGAATGTTACTCGAAACATACACATAGTCAAAAAGAGGTTAATGATTTTCAGCAATTACAATGGGAATGATTTTATCTCCATTTCCTAAAATCTCTCAAAGTCGTCCTTTCACCAATGTCCCGGTGTCCGAAACAGTTTGCGTTCAAGGTTTTAAACTAAGAAGAATAGGTTTGAGTAAGATGTGCAAGCTTTGAAAATATTTGATCAATTATGACCACTAGAATGTTGAGGAGGAGTTAAGGAGACTGTGGTCTAACCCCACATGGTTGTTATGCCTTTGAGTGATACAGTTTTGGCTTTTTTGTTGATTTTCGCCAGGCGTGCGGCGAGCACGTCTGCGTCTCAGTCGGGGCTCAAAACAAACAGCTCTGGCCTTTTTTGAATTAAGTTTGGATAACCTCACCGTGGTTTCCTCTTAATATGCCTAAGATGGGTTAACTCATGACTAAATGTGGTCTTGGTTGAGTGCCTGAATGTGCTCTGTGATCGACTTGGTGACCAGTCTAGGCAACCCTTGACCCACCCAAAGTCTACCAACAGCTCAGCAGAAATCCTGAGCCGGATGAGCGCTACAAAATAACTAGATGGGAGTTTAAACTTACCAACTCTAAGTCCTGCAAGCTGGGCCGGGCTGTCATCATGCACCTTGTACACAAACGTGCACATTTCCACCGTGTTTTGGTCCTGATGAAGCAAGCCGTAAGTCTGAAAGACACACAAGGCCTTCCGTCAGACTGAACACTAGAAAAAAAAAAAAAAAGTTCCTCTTTCCTGTCGTGGAGCTTCCGCCACATGATTGATGTCACTGCACTGGAAATGTTGGCGCCGTGTGACATTGTGCTGATAACGCAACCAGAGAATGACGCGCTCAGGAAGCCACAACAGACCGCAGACCACGTGGCTCAAGATCCAGAGATGTCGCGCAACAATCAGCCATTGAAACTTTCATAAACAAACGCATGACAGTCAGCGGCGTGCAGACCTCCGCCAAGGCGAAACGATGCTAAGCATGTCTGACTTGTTTGTTGGACATATGTTGTGAGAATGTTTCCCTCCGTCCTTCCGAAGCGGGGGCCAAGCGGTAGATTTGGAAGAGTGCTGTCATACTTGGCACCGACTGCAAGCAGGCTTTAATGGCAAAAAATGAAAATGCTTAGATCTGCACCAAAAGGGCTCCAGAGTTTGCGGTGATGTGCACTTTTAGTGTGATCTCACTGAGTGTGTGCTCGCATGACGACGACCTGGCACGAGAGCAAATTTTCTTTGCGTTTTCAAAAAGTTCTTTCTGGGACAAAGAAGAAATAGTGAATCTCCGATCCGTTGAGAGAGGGCACCCGTTCAGCCCTGATACAACCTTCCAAAGATGAGACTGTGGTTGAGACGCTTGGCACGACGACATCGTAGCCGTCCAATTAGTTGACTATTAACAATAGAAGATGTCTTTTGGAGGACGAGCATTTGGTCGTGAGTAGATATTCCTTCAGCAAGGAAGTTTTGTGTGTGTGTGTTTGTGTCTCACAAATGAACATACGCATGATTTCAAGAGTCACCTGGGGGGGCTGTTTTAAATCGTAAAAGAAATACAGTATATGTCACCTGTTATTTGAAACCGCCTTTCATATCGTGTTAGCTAGTTTGTTCATTTCAAAGCAGCTAAGATAAGGATTTTCATTTAAATTTTGATGGAAAATTCTATGTTTGGATGTAAATGACACATGTCGAGGGATCCAAAGTGTAGGCTGTATGTGTGGTGCCATTTCCCTCAAACTGTCAATTATTACGTACATCGATCTGTCTCAGATCAGGCCGGAATTTAGTTGCGCTTATGTAAAACCTCCATAGCTAACATAACATTTTGTTGTGATGACAACAGCTGTTGCGACTTCCTCATGTGCGCCACTGCATGGGTCAGCAGAGTCACAGCAGACATGCTCTTGTGACACGGACAGAACCCACAAGGAACCAGACCGGGCCACCTGATAAACACACGCGCACCATGGCGCACGCACATCACGACAGAAAACAGGAACGTCAAAATGTCAAGCAACCAAAATGGTGGCCCAACTGAGTTCATTTCCTTCTGGCTACGGAAAGATGCAGGAAGGGCGGAGATCCGGAGATCACCCAAACCATAAAAATAACAATGTCATGTATGGTTGTGTCGAGACAGTGCGCCACTTCATGTTACATCCGTCTCTGAGGACACCATTTTGATCAGAAAACAAACACCACAATGACTGCTTCTCTTACCTGAATCTCAAAACCAAACGTTTGTCCGTCCATCCTCTCCAGCATCACCACCTTCCTGGGGATCCAAGAAAAAAAGGCAAATTCATCAGAATTTTTAACTGGTCGAGTGGCAACAGCAGGGCCAAAAAGATTTCACTCCTGATGCGTCGTCTCACACTATTCTACAATTGCAGTGCCATGAAAAAGTATTGAATCGGACAGTTCAAGCTAGAAAACTTTCCAATATGGCAGCGTTGAAGCAATTCTATGAAGAGTGCGCCAAAACTCCTCCACAGGGATGCAAAAGACTCATCACCCATTATCACAAACACTTGATTTCAGTTATTGCTGCTAAAGGTAGCACAACTCATTATTAGTTTTCAGGGGGCAATTTCTTTTTCCAATAGGGACAGTAAGTTTTTTTTTTTTGGTGCCTTAATAAACTAAATTGGTGTTTAGAAACTGCATTTTGTATTTCCTTGGGTAGTCTCTGCGTGATGTTAAAATTGGTTTGCTGAACTAAAACCTTTGCATGTGATAAATATGCATAGAAATCAGAAGGGCGTTAAATAATATTTAACAGTACTCCATTACAAGCGCTATGCCAGGAAAAGATTGCAGAAAAGTTTGTGGTGGATATGCTCAGAATTTTTACACTGGAACAATTCAGAAAAGAACCACTCGACCTCTATCAAAAGTGGTTAACTTCTTTTCACACTTGTATGACAGTTTGATGCATGAGGCGTACATGTGATGCATATTTTGCTGTTATCATTAAATGTACACTTACATTTGACCATTCACAGTGGTTAACTTCTCTTTACACTTATAATGAATTAAGAATGTTACAATTCTACTTAAAACATTGACTGTAGAACCTGTTTGGGTTTAGACTACGGAATGAAACATTTTCTATTATTTGCAATGCAAGGGGCTATTTTTGTCAATCAATGTCCGCGGAGTCCAAGAGGTTCTTCTGTGTATGAGGCACCCATCAATGTGCTTTGCTCGCCACAATTATTTTTTTACTTGTCTTGTACACGCACAAGCTCTATCATCACGTTTTTACCTTTGTGGTTCTGCTGGTGACTGGATTTGGGGCTTCCATTTCTGTGAGCCGCCAGCCTGCAAAAGAGAAACAAGCACGTCAAGACACTCTTGACTTATGAGGGTTTTCCCGGGCCTTTCCTGGGCACACCCACCTCACGCGTGCACACAACACAAACACTCACGCACACACATACACACCACAAACTGGTCTGTCAAGCCAACGCACATGTGCACTTTACGGGTCTATTTTTAGGCTTCCGATGTCATCGAAAGTCCACAATGAAACTACAAATGTGTGTCACACTTGTTTACTTCCAGCAGAAGCTACAGTCACCTTTCTACATGCTTTTCAGACCATTAGGGATCCAGGAAAGAAAGATGGAGAGTCTTTCACAGTATGTACATTAAGCCCAAGTCAAACTGGGCCCACCAAAATAAATAAAGACTCCATCTGTCCACAAGGCTTCACTTCTTAGCTCTGTTCCAACTCAGTCCTTTTCTGATGAAAGGCCGCTTTGTGCCAGCTCGTAAACTGTTGCTTTCTTTAAGTCTCCTCACTTACAGAATTGTCACGCAGACTTCTCAATGAGAGCATTTATTATTCCCCCAAAACCCACACAGGGCAACATCTGAACGGGGGGGGGGGGGGGGTTTAAAAAAAAA